>JAZGUH010001208.1:0-18224 GCA_037893225.1 Hippasteria phrygiana
GACTCTTCAAAAAGAGAGTTAAATCTGTCTAAAATATTATCGACAGCAACCTGCATAACCTCTGGTTGCTGATACTCATGCGTCTTACCCTCAAATGTCGTAAAACGACGGTTGTCACAATAAACTCCCCCTTTAGTGCAACCTGAAATTCAAATCAAAATTAATTTTTATGCATTAAACTCTTGCGAACAACAGGTCGAATTTCAATTTAATTTAAATTCATTACTTCACAAACAATAAAACAATACAAAAATTGACAAAGAAATATAGTACACAATGTTAATTTTTATTATGAAAAGTTCGAGATTTTACTTTAAATTGATAACCCCGTCACAAAGGGGACAGATTTGATGGGGTGGGAAAAGTTGTTATGTGGTGCACCAAACCTGGTTTTGTCGGTGCACTTTTCAGTATGATTTCATTTGCTTTTCTAAGCATCGATTCTTCGATCAGACCCCGATTTTGGGAATCTTCTTCCTTCTCTTTGACGTCTATCAAATATTGGTATGCATCCCGCAAATCTATTGTCTCTTGCTGTAACCTCTGCTCTTCCTGCGACGACTCGGAGTTTGTTCCCGAGGTTAGGCATATCTCTGTTTCTTCGAGTGTCCCACAGCCGTATTTCTCTTCGTTGTTGCAATGATATATGAACTTTTGTAGGAATTTCCGCTGAACGTTGCCGGCGTCGCGATTTTCTTTCATGGAATTCCACTCTTCTTGAAATCGTACAATGTCTGCTATCATGTCTGTAACTGGAGGAACTTTCTTCCTACGCCAAGAAGGATTCTCATCCGGCTCAAATTCTATCACATCGGCCACAGGTGAGTCGTGCGTTTTTCTCTTCTGGTTTTGTCCTGACGCCATTATCAATTCTGTGATAAGTGTGAACAATATTAACGTACGTATAGAGGAATTTCACATTAGCCCTGTCTGCGCACTTCCGGGTTGAAATCAACACATTCATTCGTGCATGAATGAATCACGCCAAAAAAAGGCAGCGCAGCCACGATTAGCATACTAATATACTATTGTTTACTGTGACATATCCTCGCTTTCAAAGCGGTAAGTGCGCAGATCGGTAGTATACAAATAATGAATGTTTATGAGTGCGATGGTAAGAATAATTTCATGAGATGACAGATGGCATGTCCCATTCCACGAGGCGAAGCCGAGTGGAATGGGACATTCCATCTGTCACCGAATGAAATTATTCTTACCATTGCACGAATGTGAAACATTCATTATTTGTTTTATACAACGCTTGAATAAATCCGACAGATTGCATGCATAGATTTCTTTGTGTAACGTTACAACGTGCCGTTTACCTTCTCAGTCCCGCATAAAACCGCGACAAAAAATTGTCGAGTTCCGAATCAGTCAGGGTAAAGCTTCAATTGTTGTTCCTGCGTGTCTTGCAAATTCATCTAATCGTTTCATTGCATATTTGATTTGTCTCTTTGTATTTTGAGCGTCAGCATCGCCTACGAGTTCCAATATTTCGTCGTCTGTCAGCCCCTATTGTAGCGCCACATCTAGTGACAGTGAAATTAGGGAAGTTCTTTTAGTTCTATCAATGCGCGCGCACCGTTTGATAGAACCATGTGATAGAACGTTTTGGGCGGTGCGGGTTCGCGCCGTGTGATGGGTCGAATAATTCAATGCACGTGATCGACGATCCACCAATCGGATGGCTTGGATTTATTCAGGTGTTGTATAATACATAATAGAGCACCGAAGTGACGACGTCAGTGGAATGTTTGGAACCAAAACTTTTATGTGTTTGCATGACCATGGAGGAAGGAACACAGATGACTGGCTGTTAACAACGGAACAGTCTAAATTTACATTTTCAAAGTGAACAAAGAAACTGGCAGAAGCGGGATTCGAACCTGCGACCTCCGGGTTACCGTACCGGCGCTCAACCAACTGAGCTATATTGCCCTATGTTGGCGGTCTCCCAAATTGTCAGTATCTTTGTTCGGGTGGGCGCTAGTCAGAAGGCTTTACAGTCACTTCGCCCAAACGCCACTTCGCCCAATTACCCCTTCGCCCAATTACCCCTTCGCCCAAATGCCACTTCGCCCAAAATCCACTTCGCCCAAAAACCACTTCGCCCATGCCCGATCCGTATGCCCCTTTTTCATTTCATTAGTTTGTTACATCAATTGTACATCATCCCTCATATCAGTTAAGTTGTTAGAATATAGATGTTTGTAAAAAATTACGTTATAAATTTTACGATTTTTTTTATAAAAACCTCCGGAATACCGTACCAGCGCTCTATACTACCATGGAGGAAGGATTCCTTCCTCCATGATACTACCAACTGATGAGCTATCTTGCCCTATGTAGGCGGTCTCCTAAATTGTCAGTATCTTTGTTTGGATGGGCGCTAGTCAGAAGTCATAAAATCGTAATGATTTGAATGACCACTTGATAAAAATAATTGACCTATCGCGGTGGAATCGCGTCAACGCAGCTTATGAATTATTGTCCAATCACATCAATTAAAATTCCACGTGGAACGCGCAAAATCTGAGACAAACAAAAATTACCACACAAAAATCCCATAGGGTTGTCTAAGGGGCGTGGTTAACTCGTAAACGGCGACAGGTCAATTGCCTATAAACTAATAAGAAAAGAAAAGCATGGTCACAAAAAGGATGTCACAACGCAAATAAAGTTTTGAATGCACCATCAAAACGAAATAGAAAACGAAAACGAACACATTGGGAACAAAATCTTGGGTGCTTAAAAATTGGGCGAAGTGGTTTTTGGGCGAAGTGGTTTTTGGGCGAAGTAGTAATTGGGCGAAGTGATTTTTGGGCGAAGGGGTGATTGGGCGAAGTGGGATTTGGGCGAAGTGGCGTTTAGGCGAAGTGGTTGAGGGCGATGTGGTTTTTGGGCGAAGTGACCGACAACCGTCAGAAGTCATAAACCCAGAATGCCGTATAGCCAGGGATCACACCCAATTTTACGATACAACATGGGAAGCGACATTGTGGGGATCACTCAATGAGGATACGACTTTTTAACCTAAACAATCCACAAGGGAAACTGGCTAGGTAAATGTTTTTAATACATTTTCAAAGTGAACAAAGAAACTGGCAGAAGCCAGTCGTATCCTCATTGAGTGATCCCCACAATGTCGCTTCCCAGGTTGTATCGTAAAATTGGATGAGATCCCTAGCTATACATGTATACGGCACTGGGTTTATGACTTCTGACTAGCGCCCACCCGATACACTTGCTCACCGTTGGTGGCGCCATTTAACCTCTTTGTTTTGTTCTCACCCATAGGCAAAATAAGACCTGTATTTTCAAGGCGTAGGCCCCTACAAGCAAACAAAAAACGTAGGGTTTATAGTGCTACTCAACACATCAGCAGTCCAACTGAGAGTAATCATTGCAGTCATGATTCAATTTTTAACACTTTGCGTACGGAAGACGCCATATGGCGCAAATAAAACAGTGCCACCATACCAGCTGCTGGTCGGATGACGCCATTTGTGCAGTTTTAATGTTACGCTTGACTGCACAAACACATTGTGGCCGTTTCGCTTGGCTGCCAACAGAGAGCCACCGCGACACTCCGACGTCTCCCGTAAAAAAAAAGAGTACTATTTCAAGGGGTTTTATAAGCACTAATGTCATAACAAAGAACAGAGCTCATGTTTCGATTTCGTCCTTGTTTTACCCGCTTTTTTAAATCGCATCTCTCCAATGCTGCACAAACATAGTAGTACGTACGCATCGAAGAAGAGTGAGATTTGATGTAGTAAAGGGACACATTGCCTTCAAATGTCATGAAATTTTGCTGTTTGGAAATGTTCCTTATCTTTTATAAGAGTTGTTCATGCAAAAAAAACACTTATAATGTGTTGTAATTAGTGAGTAGTGATTATAAAACAAAAAATTGGCCTCTGACTCCTGACCCGCGAAACAGACTTATTTCCAGTAGTAAATACGGATGTCGGACAACTCGACCGTTGGCCGACTCGACTCGAGACAACTCGACCGTTGAGACAACTCGACCGTTCAGACAACTCGACCGTTTACCAAGTCGTCCGTTGAGACAAGTCGACTTTGACATGAAGACAACTCGACCGTTGTACATAATGCAGCTAGCGGAGCGCGTGGTATTTTCAACACAGGTTGCCAGTCAATGTTTGGGTATTTGCGTGTGCGCGTGAACCAGAATGGTTCAGAATGTGTGGTATTACCGTGCGCGGGGACCCGGTCAGGTGTACGGTGACACGGCATGCACGGCGAGCGCGACGCCGGGACCCAGCGCGTGCAAGGCCCGCGAGAGCGACGCGGCATGCACGGTGCATGGCCGGCCGCGGGCGCGGCGGGCAGCCGCACCGGTATTTATCGCCGCACCGCCGGGCCGCACAGATGCGGTGATAGGCCAGTATTCTTAAACATCTCAGAGGCTAGATGTAAAATTTTGTGGATTACAAATTTACAAATGCGTAGTTTGTTATTCCATGGAGGTAGGTACCTCCATGGTTATTCAAAGTGTTATTCTAATCCCTCATACCGTTGGTTGACAATAAGTTTGTTGCATACTCGATAAAAATTGGCCGACGCGCACTTTTATCATCATCATATAGCGCCCTCAGTTGAGATTATTATCAATTTGGTCAAAGTTAAAACTCCTCATGATTCCGAGGTGTACCCCGGCCCCGGTGTACCCCGGCCCCGGTGTACCCCGGCCCCGGTGTACCCCGGCCCCGGTGTACCCCGGCCCCGGTGTACCCCAGCCCCTTCCAAAACGACAGCGCTGTCCGGCCCATCAACCCACTCAGTCACCCCGCAAAAAAGAACTTCCCGGCCCCGCATACATATCCAAGGCCTATCCCAGCCCCGTGCCACAAATTATAGACCGACACGACAATTCACGTTACCCCGCGCGTGCCGTTCCTTCCACAACCAATTCCCCTATCTACGAGTCGACTTGTCTCAACGGACGACTTGTCTCAACGGACGACTTGTCTCAACGGACGACTTGTCTCAACGGACGACTTGTCTCAACGGACGAGTTGTCTCAACGGACGAGTTGTCTCAACGGACGAGTTGTCTCAACGGACGAGTTGTCTCAACGGACGACTTGTCTTCCCATTTGACAAAAAAACGGTCGAGTTGTCTGAACGGTCGAGTTGTCTCGAGTCGAGTCGGCCAACGGTCGAGTTGTCCGAGCCCCGTAAATACCACCGTCTAAATAATGCGCAAAATGCGATACCCTGCAAGATATGGGGGGAAGGGGTACACCCCCCCCTTTTTATCCCTATACCCTAAGCACACTCCAGATTATTGTTATCTAACACATCCCCCTAGATTTCTTAATAGAATTCCTGAGATTCCGGGAACACAATGACCAACACAAAAGAGGGGGGTCCCTTTGTATTTATCAAATTATGGCAGAGCCGACATAATGGCACATACATAAACTTCAAATGTGCTTTTGAACTCTTCAGGATTGTCAGCTCTGCCGTACAATAACTTCATCACGAGGACTTCTGCATTACGTGTGTAGCGCATACAACTTGCATGCTAAAATTCATGAGTAACTACATTTAGGTATACAAACATGTGGTGTCAAAATCTTGTTTTCAATTTTGGCCCAGTTTTCTCAGACCCACATTTGTTCGTCAACAACCTGAAATTGTGAAACCCTGAGAAACAGCTCAATATTTACGATTAAAAAAGTACTTTATTCTTTTCATTTTGGCATCTGTTCTGTGTATACAAATATATTGTATTAGTACAAATAAAAATCTTTGTGCATACAGGTACATGTACATGAAAGACACTAATTGGCGAGCTCGACATTCGTTAAAAATGTGACTCGACAACACAAAATGAGCAGAAACAACAATTTTTCACTGTAAAGTCAAATTTTAGATTTTAACATTTTTATATTATAACTAAGAATGTGCACAGGTCACAAACTTTGAGCTTTACTTTCTCAAAACAGAGATCAAGACTACATGTATCAACTTCAGAAGGTTAGAGATTCACAGAATGAGCTATACATGTACATCAACACTCAATAAACAAATTGAAGGTTATGACATGTTTTTAGAAGCTTACATCATCTGTATTTTAACCATTGCTGCTTTCCACCCGTTTTGTGGTGCCACTGAGCTCACATGTTGCGTATTTACATGCTAGATTCTGCTAAGCAATTTTTAAAGTCACTTCAGAAAGTACAAACTTAACTACCCCGTATCTCCCTTGTCTATCAAAAGGCACTGCATAGAGGATGAAAATTGACCCCTTTGGCAGCTACATGTATGGCTATGGCTGTTGCTAAGGGGTTGGTTGCCAAGCAATCAAAATGGCTGCCTTCAGCAACAGCCGTAGCCGCAACTGCCAATTCAGATATGACTTTACTTTCCCGATTTGCATTTTTAAGGTGTCAACATGGCAAACTCACTCTGTAAAGGACAGATAAGCCATAACTAAACCCGACACAGATTTTGATGGAATCAGTTCCGGGCCCAATTTCATTGATCTGCTTAGCACAGAATATTACTTAGCAAAAATCGGCTGAGAACCAGTCAGACTGTCGGAGACAATCCATGTCACATGCAGTTTTGGCTGGTAACCGGGTCTTGCTAAGCGAAACTTTCTTGTGCTTAGCAAAAACACTAGCCTAGCAGCTTCATGTGGCCCAAAAGGCCAATTTCTTCTCGGTAACGACAGGATAACCCACAAAATTTTCATTTAATGTACATGTACAATGTACATGTATGTATATTGCTTGTGGCTGGCTTCACACTTTTTGCTTTTAACATGAAAATTGCATCATGGCGTTTTGGCTTGTATCATGTTTTTACTAAGCGTTTTTTGTGTGTGCTCAGCAAATGTTTGTACTGAGTAGCTCCATGAGATTGGCCCCAGCTTCACACTACTGTTGGATTTTGGAAGCTTTGATTGTCAACCGAATATTCCAATATCTGTTTGGCGGTTCGAATATTCGAAAACAATATATATGCACGTACAAATATGACTCTGATGCTATTTTAGTAGAAACGTTACGGAGCTTAGCAGTGTCAAATGCAGCATTTTTGTCAAAGGTAACTTTTTTGTGGCCAGAAGTTTTTGTTCCCGTCCGTAAAACCCTTGACACTTGTAAAAAAATACTCCTGAAAAAATGCAGGCTGGAGTTTGGTTTCTTATCAGAACGTTATGTACCCGTAATGATCTTGATACAATGGGCGCATGCACAAAAATGTCGATTGAGCAGTCCATAATATTGATCGGCGCACGTTAAACACCGGCGTAATGGCGTGGCATGCAGTTGCAGCTGACGCGTGAAAAACTTGATCGGCGAGTATCGAATATTCGAATATTCGGTCAAATCAAGTTTCGAATAATCGAATACTGAATTATTCGGAAATGAACAGCCCTAGTTTAAAAAAGGACTGGATTTAAGTGAATTTGGAAAAAAGTTTCTGACCAAAAATCATTGGGTGTTAGGTTTAATGGAACTCTTCAGGGAAAAACCAATATAATTAGTAATGATAATAATTAGTAATGATAAAACCTAAGAGAGCAAACATATATTCTTTAAAAACAAGAAAAATAGAACACATTGCGAATACGAACAATTTTTTGGCTCCGATGCCACAAATAACCGAGTCAAGTTTTCATATTTGTTCATAACCCTTACACCTCACCATTCCCGTAATTTTCGGAATATAGGCCGCGGCTTATACGTTGATTCTCACGCTGAACAATTTCCCTGCGGCTTATACTCCGGGCTGCTTATGCGGCAACATCTGAAGAATAAAATCAGTCACAGGGGCCACGCGTGCAGACGGCGCTCCGGGCCAGGCAGTCATGTTTACGTTGGTTGCCGTTTACGTTCGCTCTACTCACATGTTGGAAATAAAGGAAACCAGTCAAGAGGGACCGAATAGACTTGCAAATGTACTTTAAGTACCATTCACACCTTACAAATCGTGTGGTGCGTCTGTTCGTTTTTGTCTGTTTTATCGTTGTGTAATCCAGGTTGTTTATTATTTCACTGGTCAATTGGTGACTGTTGAGCTCAGATTAGAGTTGTCATTTTATTTTTTATTCCCCCCCCCCTCACCCCGTAAAAAAAAAAAAGAACAAGAATAACTTCCACGCAGCCCATCCAGCCAGGACACTCATCCAGCCCGCCAAAATTGGTAATTTCGAGGACTTATAAAAGTTTATTTGTAATGGGCTCCGTGCGCGTCCAATGGGGCGCTGTCCACATAGCAACCGCACTTACGTCGCTGGTATTACGCACTGCGCTTCTCGTTCATTTGATACTCGTAGTCTCGTATACCAATGGGATTGCTTTGTCTGTTTGCCGACTCTTGATAATTGCGTTTTTAATAAGAATGTCATAGCGGGAACCAGACACTTAAATTGAAGTCAGGTAAGATGGCGTCGATATTGACCCCCAACTCGCCTTTTCTTTCCGCTCAGGGGGTGGAGCCCATAGTGACACTCGTTCGCGCGCTGCTTACACTTTAGGATTGCATGTGTAGTGGAACCATTTACAATGTACATACTAGCGCTTCAGCATGCGCGGCTAATACGCCAACTTTAAATCTTAATTTGCAGATTTTTGCGTGCTTTGGCTTATACTCTGCGCGGCCTATATTCCGAAAATTACGGTACCATAACCCTGCTAAATCCAACAATTTTAATGTGATTTTGCATACACACTATAGGGATTAGGGTTAACGAAAATACTAGGCCTGCTCTAATTCTTGCATGTTCTATGCCTTGATGGTTTCTGCTCTTGGAGTTGAAAGATGGCCAGTTTTATCTGCAACAAAAAAGAAAAATGACAAAAACATATTAAAACCAAATTTGGACAAAGTAGATCTGAAAATCTATGAGAGGGAAGAATACCCGATTCCCCCCGCCCCACATTTGTTATTACTCCTGTAAGGGCATTTGAACTTGTCTACATCAGTTTGCAGCTTTTGAACTGCACACACTTAAGGAAGAAAACCAAGTTAATTTAAGAAGTGCGGAGAATCCCACGGAATAATTAGGCCTGTGGAAACCAGCCGATCAGCTTGATGTAGGGACTGAACTAAAAACCCCACATCAGGCAGGAATTGAAGGCAGGGAAAAGGAACCACTGTACAAATTCTCAAATTATTCATGGTCCCATTTTTTCTTGTAAGCATTTGAATTTGTAAACCTATAACAGGCTTTGACATTGCCCATATCTATTTCCATTCTAAGGAATCGTGGACATAAACTTTACCTTTAGGTGAACACCTCTTCTGTGTCCTCTTCCGCATAACGGGAATGTCTGTGACTAACATCTGTGAAGTCCTTTTAGATGCTGACTCGTCAATTGCTGCTGGAGTTAGATTTATTTTGTCTATGAAGTTTTTCCAGCCTTTGTGATTACACTCAATGATCATAGTAGCCAATGCCTGTGGGTGACGATGCTTTGACTTTCTTGCCTCCACCAGAGCTCTTTCGTAGTCCTTTTTGGAGGACTCGCTCCATATGTTGTAAATGGGTGTGGGAAAAGGGGTGCATGTTGAAAGGACGTAACCGCACAGCAGACGGCAAAGTCTTCCATTACCATCCCCAAACGGATGTAGGTCAAGTATCTCAAAGATCAACCAACTGCAGGCCTTGAATAGGTTACACAGCCGTTTCTCTTTATCTGCCTGGCTGTCTTGAGAGTCTGCCCGGCTGTCTTGAGAGTCTGCCCGGCTGTCTTGAGAGTCTGCCGGGCTGTCTTGAGAGTCTGCCCGGCTGTCTTGAGAGTCTGCCCGGCTGTCTTGAGAGTCTGCCCGGCTGTCTTGAGAGTCTGCCCGGCTGTCTTGAGAGTCTGCCCGGCTGTCTTGAGAGTCTGCCCGGCTGTCTTGAGAGTCTGCCCTGCTGTCTTGAGAGTCTGCCCGGCTGTCTTGAGAGTCTGCCCGGCTGTCTTGAGAGTCTGCCCGGCTGTCTTGAGAGTCTGCCCGGCTGTCTTGAGAGTCTGCCTGGCTGTCTTGAGAGTCTGCCTGGCTGTCTTGAGAGTCTGCCTCAGTATTTTGCAACTCTCCATAAAGAGAGTTAAATCTGTCTAAAATGTTATTGACACCATTGTGCATATCCTCTGGTTGCTGATACTCGTACATCTCACCCTCAAATGTCGTAAAACGACGGTTGTCACTATAAACTCCCCCTTTAGTGCAACCTGAAATTCAAAATATAAATTAAGAAATCAGTCTTTATTATTATTACATGTATTCATATTTTACTCATTAACCCTAACCATCCCTAACCTGCCAAAATCAAACACCCCATTTGTGTTGAATTTTGTGTGATTGGGTACTGTAGAGCCTTGGCACCATCACTTTGCATGGGACTTGATGCCCTGATTTTGTCCAAGTACAAAGAATGTGCCATTGGTTTACTACACAGTGTTGGAGTTTGTGTGGTTAGGGAAGGATTCTAGTAAAAAGCCTTGGGCTGTTACTAGTGTTAGGGTTAAACTTGCCTGACAAACTGCTCAAATTTCAATTTAATTTGGTTACACCCCCAACGGCCACGGGAGCAGCTGCTCCAAGGCCTTTATTAACCCCTTGAACCCAGTAATACCGGGTATTTCATGGGGGCGCCAGGCCGGGTTACGCAGCCAAGTGAAACGGAAACAAGAGGTTTGTGCAGCCAAGCATAGCGTACACAATACTAGGGGTACCCGACCATTCATGTCTGTCAGGAACCGGTTCCAGATTCTGGAATCGAGTACCCGTACAACTTTACATTATAGCACAGTAACTTCCCAGAAAATGAGAAAGGAAAGGCAACAGTCGCATTGTGCATGTCGTGTCATTCGCTGTCAGTACGGATCGGAGATTTATTTTCACTTTTTTCAAAAATTTGAACCGCTCCAGGCGATCTTTTGCTTGGCGCACACAAGGCGAGGATGTAAATGAGGCTGAGTGGGATTTTAGGGGAAAAGTGTGCCGCGGTTTTCGTGCGCACATGTCAAACGTGAGTGCATTGGAATGAAATTCTTATTCTTGCTGTAGTATAGTACTTTTACAGTTTTAGTAGTATAGTCGGACTCCCTATTATCGCGGCAACTCTATTATCGCGGCATCGGAAATTCCTTTTTTTTTCGTTGCCAAAACTCCTTCGACTGGCAATTTTATATCGAATTCATCAAGCATTAAGGACTTTCTGCTGATTTGTGTAAAAAAATGACGATTAAAAAATTTTGTGTCGGGACTTTTAACGATTTTTAATAAATATTCACGTTTTCCAAAACTTGTACATTTTGCCTCACCGTGTCTGCTAAAAGGTACCGTCTATATTTTAACATGAATCTTTAATGGAGCTCTGTCCATGGAAGTTCCATTGTCTGGTTCTCATTCTACAGCTGCAAATGCAAAATGATGCCGAAGGATGATATTTCCACCGCGAAATCGTAGAAACATTTACGGGATCAAAATAAGGACAGTGCGGTAAAACAAATAAAACGACGCACCGTGTAAAGTGAATGGGGGTGTTGGTAAAAGTCGGAGGTGGTCGGAGCTAGCCGGAGCTAGCCGGAGGTAGCTTTATACACGATTTATACGACGTTTTCAAGTCTTAGAAATGGTTATCTGTTAATAATATTATACTTCCGTACTTTCTACCCCCAAAAAAATAAAAATGACTATTTATCTGCCATTTCAAAGTTGTCATTCCTCGACCTCCGGGTTTCACCGATTTAATGTTATATCGTACGTACAATATACGTACGTACGGCACTGCTTCACGCGCGCACGGCCGATGTTCGTATAGTAGTGCGCCCTCGCATGACTAGTTTTGGCTATTCTATTTACTACGGAGGGGCTTATATGACATCACAAAGCTAATGAAACCAGTTTGTGTATACACCTCTGGTTTTATGCCGCTCATAAAATGCTACCGTGGAACGACCGTTATTATAGGAAACAATTATTGTGAAACGTATTTTACTTGGAACAATGGCAATCACAATTTTGAAGAAGAAAAAGTTACCGGTACACTGGTGCATCATAAAATTGTGAGAAAAAGTACAACTGACGCTCCATTTGGTGAGACGGAGGTTGATATAAAATATTTGGTAGAGCTCTGAAAAAGATATAAACCTGGAAAATAATATTTTGTACATGTGAGAACATTGCGTTCTGGTCAAAATGATTGTTCACAGTTCTGTGTTAGGAGGAAACCACGCGCGAATATTGCCCGCAGAAAAGTACAAACAGTATCTGACGCTCCGTTTTGCATATATTTCGCGTCCAAATAGTGAGCCGGAGGTTGATATAAAATATTTGTTACAACTCCAAAAACCATATAAATCTGGGAAATTATACTTTGTACATATGGGAACATTGCGTTCTGGTCACAATTATTGTTCAAAGTTCTGTGTTAGGAGTAAATCAGGCGCTAATATTACCCGCAGAAAAGTACAAAAAGTACACCTGACGCACCCACCCCGTTTTGCATTATTTTCGCGTCCAAATAGTGAGCCGGAGGTTGATATAAAATATTTGTTACAGCTCTAAAAACCATATAAACCTAGGAAATCATACTTTGTACATGTGGGAATATTGCGTTCTGGTCACAATTATTGTTCAAAGTTCTGTGTTAAGAGGACGTCAGGCGCAAATAGTGCCCGCAGAAAAGTACAAAAAGTACATCTGACGCTCCGTTTTGCATTATTTTCGCGTCCAAATAGTGAGCCGGAGGTTGATATAAAATATTTGTTACAGCTCTAAAAACCATATAAACCTGGGAAATGATACTTTGTACATATGTGAACATTGCGTTCTGGTCAAAATTATTGTTCACAGTTCTGTGTTAGGAGGAAATCAGGCGCTAATATTGCCCGCCGAAAAGTACGGTACAAAAAGTACATCAGTTTTTTGACGCTCCGTTTTGCATTATTTTCGCGTCCAAATAGTGAGCCGGAGGTTGATGTAAAATATTTGTTACAGCTCTGAAAACCATATAAACCTGGAAAATGATACTTTGTACATGTGGGAACATTGCGTTCTGGTCAAAATGATTGTTCACACTTCTGTGTTAAGAGGCACGTGATATATATTGCCGGCCGAAAAGTACAACTGGCGCTCCGTTTTTCAATTTTTTCGCGTCCAAATAGTGAGCCGGAGGTTGATATAAAATATTTGTTACAGCTCTGAAAACCATATAAACCTGGGAAATGATACTTTGTACATGTGGGAACATTGCGTTCTGGTCAAAATGATTGTTCAAAGTTCTGTGTTAAGAGGATGACGTCAGGCGCCATATTGCCCGCAGAAAAGTACAAAAAGTACATCTGACGCTCCGTTTTGCATTATTTTCGCGTCCAAATAGTGAGCCGGAGGTTGATATAAAATATTTGTTACAACTCTAAAAATCATATAAACCTGGGAAATGATACTTTGTACATGTGGTAACATTGCGTTCTGGTCAAAATGATTGTTCAAAGTTCTGTGTTAAGAGGATGACGTCAGGCGCCATATTGCCCGCAGAAAAGTACAAAAAGTACATCTGACGCTCCGTTTTGCATTATTTTCGCGTCCAAATAGTGAGCCGGAGGTTGATATAAAATATTTGTTACAACTCTAAAAACCATATAAACCTGGGAAATGATACTTTGTACATGTGGGAACATTGCGTTCTGGTCAAATTGATTGTTCACACTTCTGTGTTAAGAGGCACGTGCTATATATTGCCGGCCGAAAAGTACAACTGGCACTCCGTTTTTCAATATTTTCGCGTCCAAATAGTGAGCCGGAGGTTGATATAAAATATTTGTTACAGCTCTGAAAACCATATAAACCTGGGAAATGATACTTTGTACATGTGGGAATATTGCGTTCTGGTCAAAATGATTGTTCACAGTTCTGTGTTAAAAGGAAATTATGCGCTTATATTGCCCGCAGAAAAGTACAACTGACGCTTCGTTTTGCATAATGTTCGCGTCCAAATACTGAGCCGGAGGTTTAAGCTCCCCCAATCGGCTCTTGAATATATCGGCAGTGGCGTAACTACGGGGGGGGGGGGGGGGGGGGGGCGGGGGGGGGCACATTCCCCCCACCATTTGAAATTTCGAATTGCACACAAACAATACATCTGTTGCCATTCGGTGCCCCCCTTAAAATATTGGTGCACCCCCAGGTGCCCCCCCCCCCCCCCTAGAAATGCAACCCTAATTGCGCCGCTGTATATCGGCCCGTTTCACACAGATCTGGTTCGCTCCATCTAATATAGTCCAGTAAGAATTGACATGAAAAATGCCCAACCCTGGCATTTTTCTTCACGGAATTTCTACTCATAAACCGTTATAATGGTTGCCCCGAACACACACAGAAATTTCAACCAATTTGGTACTTGGGGAAATGTGATTTTAAGCTCTTAAAAATGCCGATTTCTACATACGAATGTGATATTAACCAATTCCTGATACCCAAATTGTAACAATGATTAGCCAATAGAGCGTGTAAGTCTCGCGCATAAAGGTCACGATTGAACTTATGGGCACCTCCGAGCCGCCGGCTATAGGACTTTAACGTGTGGTTGATTTTGTTTTCTATAATTATTATACTTTGTTTTAACAAAGACCTGAACCATGAAACGGCCATAAATATGGATGATGAATTCAAAATTAATTTTACAATATATAAAAACATGCACGACTGGCTAAATTATTGAAGAAAAGTAGAAACAAATGTTTGACCTGAGCGTCAGGTTGCAACGTGATTGGCTCGTTGTCGGAAAGAGAGAGCCCGGCCCGGCCCCCAAAACCCCTGTACTGTCCACGCTGCGGACGTAAGTGAACGTACAAACATAATGCAACGACCGCCTATAATATACTTTGGCGCGTGAACCACCAGAACAATGGGGAATGACGTACGTTTGATGTACAATACTTTTTCGTTCTCCTTTTCCCTAATTTGATATATCGTTCACATTTTGTAAATTGAAATGAAAAATATTATTTTTTTAAAAGTTTGTATCTACCTTTCAGTAAAAAGAACAGCTTCAAAACAAATTATTTCAAGAAAACTACTCGCTTTACACGTTGAAGCTCCTATTCGAGGTGCCCTGAAGTTCGGTTTTTCGTATAAACTCTCGTACGTTCTCGGGGTCAACTTACACGCTTTATACAGGCTCATCATAAAGCATTTCACGTAAAACCGTTGTAGCCAAGTTGTTACTTTTATTTAATCGATCACAGACTCAGTTAGCCTATAGCCATATTTTAACCGAACTGATGTTATTAACCGGATTGATATTATTTTGCAGCCAGATAAAATAACTTGCCGACAAAATTTGTCCTTAGTTGATGTCTAATTTTAGGGTTTTTGTGCGATTTTTTTGGAAAAGTTCACATTTCTGTGAAAAGGAATTACCCTCAATACGGCTAATTCCATAAAGTTTCACCCCGATTCTTTGCTGCAATTAATACGTGTTAACAATAACAAATGTATTTCTTTCTCCCAAAGTTATAATGATAATGGGGTAGGATGGGGAGCACAAGTGGTGGAGGCCTCAATGGCGGAGGGGGCGTGTTACAATGCCCTCGTACCCATTACACCACTCTAAAACGGTATTAGGATGAGTAATTAAAATATTTGTTTCAATAGGGCCATCTCTTCCAGAAAATCTCGATGTATTTTAAGGGCAGAAGCCGTTTGGTACTTATGATGATGACAATGATTTTGCGATGACAACGAAGACGTCCTTAAAATACTCTTTTCTCATGCTAATTTTGATCAAAATCTTCATTAAGTTTTCTCATTTGCCATTTTGTATTAATTTAGGTTAAACATTTGCAATGACCCTTTCCCAATCTTTAAAAGGGTATGATTTAGCTTAGGTGTCAGAAATACATGCCTTTCAATATAAATTGTGCATCCCTTTGGTTTTCAATATTAATTAACATATTTCCCCAAGGTTGATTTTGGTTGAATTTTTATGGAAGGTAGCTATAGAGTCCCAATAAATACTTTGCCACTAAAATGTTCCTGTAACCAAAATGTCAGGGTCCTCGTCAATTCTTACTGGACTAATAGGCGGGAGTCTGGTGTTTCAACCAACGATAAGTCACTGATCGAGATCCCGATCTGTGTGAAACAAACAGGACCTACACCTGTATACGCCGGTTCACACTTTACGCGAATGCGAATTGAATTGGAACAAGAAACATTTTTAGCGAAATTCGCCGGCCTTGAAATGTGTTCAATTACCGCAGCGAGAGTTCTTGTCATGACGTCTAAAATCTATTTGCATTCGCGCTGAGTATGAACCGGTTATATCATCTCTGTCGAAATATACTTCTATGCCATCAAATTAACCCTTTCACAAAAATCTCCAGAAAACAAATTATCATAATTACTCTGGATGTCTCAAATGAAGTATGCTTATTTCTTGAAACTCGTTTAATTTCAGAAACATTCCAGGAACAACAATAGGTCAGTTCTGCAAAAAAGCTGTTTTAAAAAGGCACTTTTCCGGTGCAAGCTAATTTTGTTCACAAACCCAAAATAGCAGACAAACTTTACTGTTTAATTGTATAACATAAAAATTGGAATTCACTTTGCACTGTAAAGTCTCAACAAGGTAAACTACTTTCACGGTTTGAAAACGAATGCGTTGTTCACAGTATCACGGCTGTTCCTTTAGGATGCATTTCTGGCACACTCAGTGACTATCATCCAACGACTGTATGCACACTCCACTCTTTGAAATGCCTTGAATATGCAGCCAGTCTAACGCCTACAGAACGCTGTGGCATTGTATAGGCATAGGATAGACCATGTCGCCTCTATCAAACTGCTTTAATTAGTGACATTCATCATGTACGAAATTATGTTGCAGCCGCTCTTTGGAGGTTGTCGAGGTACATTGGAGGAGGACACATTTGTTGATGTTAAACCCCTGTAATTCTTTTGAGGATTACGTGTATCTTTTTCAGCAACTTTCTTTAGCACTGACGGGCATGTTCGCATATATGTGGACAGGTGGGCTGTTTTATGTGAGAGATCTTGAGCAACTGCTTCTTCGTTTTCGAGCTACACTGAATTAATACCAGCGTATATTCAGACTACACCCAAGCTGCATGCCGAATAACTGCACCGCGCTTTTGGGGACATAGTGGTATATATTTGTTCGCACGCGGGGATGCTCTTTATTCGGATATAGTCTCACTCCATCCCCCGTGCTTCTACTTTGGCACACCTCCAGTCATCCTTTGCATTTGGGTTATTTGCCCATGCCGGTAAAAATGTACACATCGCCACCCTTTAGTTTAACTGGTGGTTCTATATACCACCTTTGCCATATCGTGACATGTATAAAACAGCCATGGCGAAGATTCAAACTGCATGAAGATCCGCTAATTGTGGTGTACTATAGACGACACACCGCGTCGCCTCTTCCATACGCGACGCGACGGCACGACGCGACGGCTCCGTTGCATCGTGCCGTCGCGTCGTGCCGTCGCTTCTTTGTCAATATTTTTGTACACATTCTGGCGTCGCGTCGTAAGTCGCTTCGTGCCGTCGCCCGTCGCGTCGTGCCGTCGCGTCGTTTTTTCAACTTGCAGGGTTTTTCACCTAAGCGTCGCCCCTTCCGTCTCCCATCGCGTCGCACCGTCGTGCATCTCGTCGTGTGCCGCGTCGTCTTTCATCGTCATGCATCGCGCCGCACCATCGTGCGTCGTGTCGTGCTTCGCTTCGTGCTTCGCGTCGTGTTTCGCGTCGAATTAGCCATGAGCAAGTTCGATCAAGGACCAATGGTTAACTAGTGGTTGGTTCGTGACGTACGTAGCGCACTGGAGCACTGAAGTTGAAGTGCGAACGACTCTAGTCGAACTATTGTCATGTCAACGCGACCATGACAAAATGGCGGTGGCTATTTTTTTACGTTTTTGGACAAGTTCATAGATGAAAGCAAGACCGACGATATTTGCTAAGTATATCAACAATGTCACAAGTGGTAACGTGTGCATTATTTCAACATGTTCAAAGAAAGACAAAGTAACAAAAAACGATCGTTCACTGCTGCTGAATATTTACGTTTTTTCCGCCATTTTTCTGATAACTGGTCCTCTCTGCACTATGCTATTAAAACGGCTATTGGTAACCAGCGATGCGACCAACCTCGGTAGGCTGGTCGCGAATCGTCGACTAGACTAGTCCAACCATCGTCGACTAGCGTGCGTTCGATCAGAGTTAGTC
>JAZGUH010001209.1:0-122074 GCA_037893225.1 Hippasteria phrygiana
AGATCTGGCGCTACATGTTGCAATTATCGGCGGCTTCTTAGAGTTAAAACTTGT
This sequence comes from Hippasteria phrygiana, assembly GCA_037893225.1. NCBI lineage: Eukaryota > Metazoa > Echinodermata > Asteroidea > Valvatida > Goniasteridae > Hippasteria > Hippasteria phrygiana. Next base: position 55 of record JAZGUH010001209.1, read on the forward strand.
GGAGAAAATTCAAACCTCGCAATGTTTATTTTCTTTCCGGCCAACATCTGTGTACATATTACCGTCTATTTATTGCTCCATGCATGTCAAATTCCCTGGGGTATGGACTTGCTTTACTCATTCATAATTGCATGAAATATCAACCAAATTCAGTAATGTTGACATGTATGGATAGCTAGATCTGGCGCTACATGTTGCAATTATCGGCGGCTTCTTAGAGTTAAAACTTGTGGAGAAAATTCAAACCTCGCAATGTTTATTTTCTTCCCGGCCACCATCTGTGTGCAGATTACGTCTATTTATTGCTCCATGCCTGTCAAATTCCCTGGGGTATGGACTTGCTCTACTCATTCATAATTGCATGAAATATCAACCAAATTCAGTAATTTTGACATGTATGGATAGCTTAGATCTGGCGCTACATGTTGCAATTATCGGCGGCTTCTTAGAGTTAAAACTTGTGGAGAAAATTCAAACCTCGCAATGTTTATTTTCTTTCCGGCCAACATCTGTGTACATGTTACCGTCTATTTATTGCTCCTCCATGCATGTCAAATTCCCTGGGGTATGGACTTGCTTTACTCATTCATAATTGCATGAAATATCAACCAAATTCAGTAATGTTGACATGTATGGATAGCTTAGATCTGGCGCTACATGTTGCAATTATCGGCGGCTTCTTAGAGTTAACACTTGTGGAGAAAATTCAAACCTCGCAATGTTTATTTTCTTCCCGGCCACCATCTGTGTGCAGATTACCGTCTATTTTATTGCTCCATGCCTGTCAAATTCCCTGGGGTATGGACTTGCTCTACTCATTCATAATTGCATGAAATATCAACCAAATTCAGTAATTTTGACATGTATGGATAGCTTAGATCTGGCGCTACATGTTGCAATTATCGGCGGCTTCTTAGAGTTAACACTTGTGGAGAAAATTCAAACCTCGCAATGTTTATTTTCTTCCCGGCCACCATCTGTGTGCAGATTACCGTCTATTTATTGCTCCATGCCTGTCAAATTCCCTGGGGTATGGACTTGCTCTACTCATTCATAATTGCATGAAATATCAACCAAATTCAGTAATTTTGACATGTATGGATAGCTTAGATCTGGCGCTACATGTTGCAATTATCGGCGGCTTCTTAGAGTTAAAACTTGTGGAGAAAATTCAAACCTCGCAATGTTTATTTTCTTTCCGGTCAACATCTGTGTACATGTTACCGTCTATTTATTGCTCCATGCATGTCAAATTCCCTGGGGTATGGACTTGCTTTACTCATTCATAATTGCATGAAATATCAACCAAATTCAGTAATGTTGACATGTTGGATAGCTTAGATCTGGCGCTACATGTTGCAATTATCGGCGGCTTCTTAGAGTTAACACTTGTGGAGAAAATTCAAACCTCGCAATGTTTATTTTCTTCCCGGCCACCATCTGTGTGCAGATTACCGTCTATTTATTGCTCCATGCCTGTCAAATTCCCTGGGGTATGGACTTGCTCTACTCATTCATAATTGCATGAAATATCAACCAAATTCAGTAATTTTGACATGTATGGATAGCTTAGATCTGGCGCTACATGTTGCAATTATCGGCGGCTTCTTAGAGTTAAAACTTGTGGAGAAAATTCAAACCTCGCAATGTTTATTTTCTTTCCGGCCAACATCTGTGTGCATATTACCTTCTATTTATTGCTCCATGCCTGTCAAATTCCCTGGGGTATGACTTGCTTTACTCATTCATAATTGCATGAAATATCAACCAAATTCAGTAATTTTGACATGTATGGATAGCTTAGATCTGGCGCTACATGTTGCAATTATCGGCGGCTTCTTAGAGTTAACACTTGTGGAGAAAATTCAAACCTCGCAATGTTTATTTTCTTTCCGGCCAACATCTGTGTACATATTACCGTCTATTTATTGCTCCATGCATGTCAAATTCCCTGGGGTATGGACTTGCTTACTCATTCATAATTGCATGAAATATCAACCAAATTCAGTAATTTTGACATGTATGGATAGCTTAGATCTGGCGCTACATGTTGCAATTATCGGCGGCTTCTTAGAGTTAACACTTGTGGAGAAAATTCAAACCTCGCAATGTTTATTTTCTTTCCGGCCAACATCTGTGTACATATTACCGTCTATTTATTGCTCCATGCATGTCAAATTCCCTGGGGTATGGACTTGCTTTACTCATTCATAATTGCATGAAATATCAACCAAATTCAGTAATTTTGACATGTATGGATAGCTTAGATCTGGCGCTACATGTTGCAATTATCGGCGGCTTCTTAGAGTTAAAACTTGTGGAGAAAATTCAAACCTCGCAATGTTTATTTTCTTTCCGGCCAACATCTGTGTACATATTACCGTCTATTTATTGCTCCATGCCTGTCAAATTCCCTGGGGTATGGACTTGCTTTACTCATTCATAATTGCATGAAATATCAACCAAATTCAGTAATGTTGACATGTATGGATAGCTTAGATCTGGCGCTACATGTTGCAATTATCGGCGGCTTCTTAGAGTTAACACTTGTGGAGAAAATTCAAACCTCGCAATGTTTATTTTCTTTCCGGCCAACATCTGTGTACATATTACCGTCTATTTATTGCTCCATGCATGTCAAATTCCCTGGGGTATGGACTTGCTTTACTCATTCATAATTGCATGAAATATCAACCAAATTCAGTAATTTTGACATGTATGGATAGCTTAGATCTGGCGCTACATGTTGCAATTATCGGCGGCTTCTTAGAGTTAAAACTTGTGGAGAAAATTCAAACCTCGCAATGTTTATTTTCTTCCCGGCCACCATCTGTGTGCAGATTACCGTCTATTTATTGCTCCATGCCTGTCAAATTCCCTGGGGTATGGACTTGCTCTACTCATTCATAATTGCATGAAATATCAACCAAATTCAGTAATTTTGACATGTATGGATAGCTTAGATCTGGCGCTACATGTTGCAATTATCGGCGGCTTCTTAGAGTTAAAACTTGTGGAGAAAATTCAAACCTCGCAATGTTTATTTTCTTTCCGGCCAACATCTGTGTACATGTTACCGTCTATTTATTGCTCCATGCATGTCAAATTCCCTGGGGTATGGACTTGCTTTACTCATTCATAATTGCATGAAATATCAACCAAATTCAGTAATGTTGACATGTATGGATAGCTTAGATCTGGCGCTACATGTTGCAATTATCGGCGGCTTCTTAGAGTTAACACTTGTGGAGAAAATTCAAACCTCGCAATGTTTATTTTCTTCCCGGCCACCATCTGTGTGCAGATTACCGTCTATTTATTGCTCCATGCCTGTCAAATTCCCTGGGGTATGGACTTGCTCTACTCATTCATAATTGCATGAAATATCAACCAAATTCAGTAATTTTGACATGTATGGATAGCTTAGATCTGGCGCTACATGTTGCAATTATCGGCGGCTTCTTAGAGTTAACACTTGTGGAGAAAATTCAAACCTCGCAATGTTTATTTTCTTCCCGGCCACCATCTGTGTGCAGATTACCGTCTATTTATTGCTCCATGCCTGTCAAATTCCCTGGGGTATGGACTTGCTCTACTCATTCATAATTGCATGAAATATCAACCAAATTCAGTAATTTTGACATGTATGGATAGCTTAGATCTGGCGCTACATGTTGCAATTATCGGCGGCTTCTTAGAGTTAAAACTTGTGGAGAAAATTCAAACCTCGCAATGTTTATTTTCTTTCCGTCAACATCTGTGTACATGTTACCGTCTATTTATTGCTCCATGCATGTCAAATTCCCTGGGGTATGGACTTGCTTTACTCATTCATAATTGCATGAAATATCAACCAAATTCAGTAATGTTGACATGTATGGATAGCTTAGATCTGGCGCTACATGTTGCAATTATCGGCGGCTTCTTAGAGTTAACACTTGTGGAGAAAATTCAAACCTCGCAATGTTTATTTTCTTCCCGGCCACCATCTGTGTGCAGATTACCGTCTATTTATTGCTCCATGCCTGTCAAATTCCCTGGGGTATGGACTTGCTCTACTCATTCATAATTGCATGAAATATCAACCAAATTCAGTAATTTTGACATGTATGGATAGCTTAGATCTGGCGCTACATGTTGCAATTATCGGCGGCTTCTTAGAGTTAAAACTTGTGGAGAAAATTCAAACCTCGCAATGTTTATTTTCTTTCCGGCCAACATCTGTGTGCATATTACCTTCTATTTATTGCTCCATGCCTGTCAAATTCCCTGGGGTATGACTTGCTTTACTCATTCATAATTGCATGAAATATCAACCAAATTCAGTAATTTTGACATGTATGGATAGCTTAGATCTGGCGCTACATGTTGCAATTATCGGCGGCTTCTTAGAGTTAACACTTGTGGAGAAAATTCAAACCTCGCAATGTTTATTTTCTTTCCGGCCAACATCTGTGTACATATTACCGTCTATTTATTGCTCCATGCATGTCAAATTCCCTGGGGTATGGACTTGCTTTACTCATTCATAATTGCATGAAATATCAACCAAATTCAGTAATTTTGACATGTATGGATAGCTTAGATCTGGCGCTACATGTTGCAATTATCGGCGGCTTCTTAGAGTTAACACTTGTGGAGAAAATTCAAACCTCGCAATGTTTATTTTCTTTCCGGCCAACATCTGTGTACATATTACCGTCTATGTATTGCTCCATGCATGTCAAATTCCCTGGGGTATGGACTTGCTTTACTCATTCATAATTGCATGAAATATCAACCAATTCAGTAATTTTGACATGTATGGATAGCTTAGATCTGGCGCTACATGTTGCAATTATCGGCGGCTTCTTAGAGTTAAAACTTGTGGAGAAAATTCAAACCTCGCAATGTTTATTTTCTTTCCGGCCAACATCTGTGTACATATTACCGTCTATTTATTGCTCCATGCCTGTCAAATTCCCTGGGGTATGGACTTGCTTTACTCATTCATAATTGCATGAAATATCAACCAAATTCAGTAATGTTGACATGTATGGATAGCTTAGATCTGGCGCTACATGTTGCAATTATCGGCGGCTTCTTAGAGTTAACACTTGTGGAGAAAATTCAAACCTCGCAATGTTTATTTTCTTTCCGGCCAACATCTGTGTACATATTACCGTCTATTTATTGCTCCATGCATGTCAAATTCCCTGGGGTATGGACTTGCTTTACTCATTCATAATTGCATGAAATATCAACCAAATTCAGTAATGTTGACATGTATGGATAGCTTAGATCTGGCGCTACATGTTGCAATTATCGGCGGCTTCTTAGAGTTAAAACTTGTGGAGAAAATTCAAACCTCGCAATGTTTATTTTCTTCCCGGCCACCATCTGTGTGCAGATTACCGTCTATTTATTGCTCCATGCCTGTCAAATTCCCTGGGGTATGGACTTGCTCTACTCATTCATAATTGCATGAAATATCAACCAAATTCAGTAATTTTGACATGTATGGATAGCTTAGATCTGGCGCTACATGTTGCAATTATCGGCGGCTTCTTAGAGTTAAAACTTGTGGAGAAAATTCAAACCTCGCAATGTTTATTTTCTTTCCGGCCAACATCTGTGTACATGTTACCGTCTATTTATTGCTCCATGCATGTCAAATTCCCTGGGGTATGGACTTGCTTTACTCATTCATAATTGCATGAAATATCAACCAAATTCAGTAATGTTGACATGTATGGATAGCTTAGATCTGGCGCTACATGTTGCAATTATCGGCGGCTTCTTAGAGTTAACACTTGTGGAGAAAATTCAAACCTCGCAATGTTTATTTTCTTCCCGGCCACCATCTGTGTGCATATTACCGTCTATTTATTGCTCCATGCCTGTCAAATTCCCTGGGGTATGGACTTGCTTTACTCATTCATAATTGCATGAAATATCAACCAAATTCAGTAATGTTGACATGTATGGATAGCTTAGATCTGGCGCTACATGTTGCAATTATCGGCGGCTTCTTAGAGTTAACACTTGTGGAGAAAATTCAAACCTCGCAATGTTTATTTTCTTTCCGGCCAACATCTGTGTACATATTACCGTCTATTTATTGCTCCATGCATGTCAAATTCCCTGGGGTATGGACTTGCTTTACTCATTCATAATTGCATGGAATATCAACCAAATTCAGTAATTTTGACATGTATGGATAGCTTAGATCTGGCGCTACATGTTGCAATTATCGGCGGCTTCTTAGAGTTAAAACTTGTGGAGAAAATTCAAACCTCGCAATGTTTATTTTCTTCCCGGCCACCATCTGTGTGCAGATTACCGTCTATTTATTGCTCCATGCCTGTCAAATTCCCTGGGGTATGGACTTGCTCTACTCATTCATAATTGCATGAAATATCAACCAAATTCAGTAATTTTGACATGTATGGATAGCTTAGATCTGGCGCTACATGTTGCAATTATCGGCGGCTTCTTAGAGTTAAAACTTGTGGAGAAAATTCAAACCTCGCAATGTTTATTTTCTTTCCGGCCAACATCTGTGTACATGTTACCGTCTATTTATTGCTCCATGCATGTCAAATTCCCTGGGGTATGGACTTGCTTTACTCATTCATAATTGCATGAAATATCAACCAAATTCAGTAATGTTGACATGTATGGATAGCTTAGATCTGGCGCTACATGTTGCAATTATCGGCGGCTTCTTAGAGTTAACACTTGTGGAGAAAATTCAAACCTCGCAATGTTTATTTTCTTCCGGCCACCATCTGTGTGCAGATTACCGTCTATTTATTGCTCCATGCCTGTCAAATTCCCTGGGGTATGGACTTGCTCTACTCATTCATAATTGCATGAAATATCAACCAAATTCAGTAATTTTGACATGTATGGATAGCTTAGATTGGCGCTACATGTTGCAATTATCGGCGGCTTCTTAGAGTTAACACTTGTGGAGAAAATTCAAACCTCGCAATGTTTATTTTCTTCCCGGCCACCATCTGTGTGCAGATTACCGTCTATTTATTGCTCCATGCCTGTCAAATTCCCTGGGGTATGGACTTGCTCTACTCATTCATAATTGCATGAAATATCAACCAAATTCAGTAATTTTGACATGTATGGATAGCTTAGATCTGGCGCTACATGTTGCAATTATCGGCGGCTTCTTAGAGTTAAAACTTGTGGAGAAAATTCAAACCTCGCAATGTTTATTTTCTTTCCGGTCAACATCTGTGTACATGTTACCGTCTATTTATTGCTCCATGCATGTCAAATTCCCTGGGGTATGGACTTGCTTTACTCATTCATAATTGCATGAAATATCAACCAAATTCAGTAATGTTGACATGTATGGATAGCTTAGATCTGGCGCTACATGTTGCAATTATCGGCGGCTTCTTAGAGTTAACACTTGTGGAGAAAATTCAAACCTCGCAATGTTTATTTTCTTCCGGCCACCATCTGTGTGCAGATTACCGTCTATTTATTGCTCCATGCCTGTCAAATTCCCTGGGGTATGGACTTGCTCTACTCATTCATAATTGCATGAAATATCAACCAAATTCAGTAATTTTGACATGTATGGATAGCTTAGATCTGGCGCTACATGTTGCAATTATCGGCGGCTTCTTAGAGTTAAAACTTGTGGAGAAAATTCAAACCTCGCAATGTTTATTTTCTTTCCGGCCAACATCTGTGTGCATATTACCTTCTATTTATTGCTCCATGCCTGTCAAATTCCCTGGGGTATGACTTGCTTTACTCATTCATAATTGCATGAAATATCAACCAAATTCAGTAATTTTGACATGTATGGATAGCTTAGATCTGGCGCTACATGTTGCAATTATCGGCGGCTTCTTAGAGTTAACACTTGTGGAGAAAATTCAAACCTCGCAATGTTTATTTTCTTTCCGGCCAACATCTGTGTACATATTACCGTCTATTTATTGCTCCATGCATGTCAAATTCCCTGGGGTATGGACTTGCTTTACTCATTCATAATTGCATGAAATATCAACCAAATTCAGTAATTTTGACATGTATGGATAGCTTAGATCTGGCGCTACATGTTGCAATTATCGGCGGCTTCTTAGAGTTAACACTTGTGGAGAAAATTCAAACCTCGCAATGTTTATTTTCTTTCCGGCCAACATCTGTGTACATATTACCGTCTATGTATTGCTCCATGCATGTCAATTCCCTGGGGTATGGACTTGCTTTACTCATTCATAATTGCATGAAATATCAACCAAATTCAGTAATTTTGACATGTATGGATAGCTTAGATCTGGCGCTACATGTTGCAATTATCGGCGGCTTCTTAGAGTTAAAACTTGTGGAGAAAATTCAAACCTCGCAATGTTTATTTTCTTTCCGGCCAACATCTGTGTACATATTACCGTCTATTTATTGCTCCATGCCTGTCAAATTCCCTGGGGTATGGACTTGCTTTACTCATTCATAATTGCATGAAATATCAACCAAATTCAGTAATGTTGACATGTATGGATAGCTTAGATCTGGCGCTACATGTTGCAATTATCGGCGGCTTCTTAGAGTTAACACTTGTGGAGAAAATTCAAACCTCGCAATGTTTATTTTCTTTCCGGCCAACATCTGTGTACATATTACCGTCTATTTATTGCTCCATGCATGTCAAATTCCCTGGGGTATGGACTTGCTTTACTCATTCATAATTGCATGAAATATCAACCAAATTCAGTAATGTTGACATGTATGGATAGCTTAGATCTGGCGCTACATGTTGCAATTATCGGCGGCTTCTTAGAGTTAAAACTTGTGGAGAAAATTCAAACCTCGCAATGTTTATTTTCTTCCCGGCCACCATCTGTGTGCAGATTACCGTCTATTTATTGCTCCATGCCTGTCAAATTCCCTGGGGTATGGACTTGCTCTACTCATTCATAATTGCATGAAATATCAACCAAATTCAGTAATTTTGACATGTATGGATAGCTTAGATCTGGCGCTACATGTTGCAATTATCGGCGGCTTCTTAGAGTTAAAACTTGTGGAGAAAATTCAAACCTCGCAATGTTTATTTTCTTTCCGGCCAACATCTGTGTACATGTTACCGTCTATTTATTGCTCCATGCATGTCAAATTCCCTGGGGTATGGACTTGCTTTACTCATTCATAATTGCATGAAATATCAACCAAATTCAGTAATGTTGACATGTATGGATAGCTTAGATCTGGCGCTACATGTTGCAATTATCGGCGGCTTCTTAGAGTTAACACTTGTGGAGAAAATTCAAACCTCGCAATGTTTATTTTCTTCCCGGCCACCATCTGTGTGCAGATTACCGTCTATTTATTGCTCCATGCCTGTCAAATTCCCTGGGGTATGGACTTGCTCTACTCATTCATAATTGCATGAAATATCAACCAAATTCAGTAATTTTGACATGTATGGATAGCTTAGATCTGGCGCTACATGTTGCAATTATCGGCGGCTTCTTAGAGTTAAAACTTGTGGAGAAAATTCAAACCTCGCAATGTTTATTTTCTTCCCGGCCACCATCTGTGTGCAGATTACCGTCTATTTATTGCTCCATGCCTGTCAAATTCCCTGGGGTATGGACTTGCTCTACTCATTCATAATTGCATGAAATATCAACCAAATTCAGTAATTTTGACATGTATGGATAGCTTAGATCTGGCGCTACATGTTGCAATTATCGGCGGCTTCTTAGAGTTAAAACTTGTGGAGAAAATTCAAACCTCGCAATGTTTATTTTCTTTCCGGCCAACATCTGTGTGCATATTACCTTCTATTTATTGCTCCATGCCTGTCAAATTCCCTGGGGTATGACTTGCTTTACTCATTCATAATTGCATGAAATATCAACCAAATTCAGTAATTTTGACATGTATGGATAGCTTAGATCTGGCGCTACATGTTGCAATTATCGGCGGCTTCTTAGAGTTAACACTTGTGGAGAAAATTCAAACCTCGCAATGTTTATTTTCTTTCCGGCCAACATCTGTGTACATATTACCGTCTATTTATTGCTCCATGCATGTCAAATTCCCTGGGGTATGGACTTGCTTTACTCATTCATAATTGCATGAAATATCAACCAAATTCAGTAATTTTGACATGTATGGATAGCTTAGATCTGGCGCTACATGTTGCAATTATCGGCGGCTTCTTAGAGTTAACACTTGTGGAGAAAATTCAAACCTCGCAATGTTTATTTTCTTCCCGGCCAAAATCTGTGTACATATTACCGTCTATTTTTTGCTCCATGCATGTCAAATTCCCTGGGGTATGGACTTGCTTTACTCATTCATAATTGCATGAAATATCAACCAAATGCAGTAATTTTGACATGTATGTATAGCTTAGATATGGCGCTACATGTTGCAATTATCGGCGGCTTCTTAGAGTTAAAACTTGTGGAGAAAATTCAAACCTCGCAATGTTTATTTTCTTTCCGGCCAACATCTGTGTACATATTACCGTCTATTTATTGCTCCATGCATGTCAAATTCCCTGGGGTATGGACTTGCTTTACTCATTCATAATTGCATGAAATATCAACCAAATTCAGTAATTTTGACATGTATGTATAGCTTAGATCTGGCGCTACATGTTGCAATTATCGGCGGCTTCTTAGAGTTAAAACTTGTGGAGAAAATTCAAACCTCGCAATGTTTATTTTCTTTCCGGCCAACATATGTGTGCATATTACCTTCTATTTATTGCTCCATGCCTGTCAAATTCCCTAGGGTATGACTTGCTTTATTCATTCATAATTGCATGAAATATCAACCAAATTCAGTAATTTTGACATGTATGGATAGCTTAGATCTGGCGCTACATGTTGCAATTATCGGCGGCTTCTTAGAGTTAACACTTGTGGAGAAAATTCAAACCTCGCAATGTTTATTTTCTTCCCGGCCACCATCTGTGTGCAGATTACCGTCTATTTATTGCTCCATGCCTGTCAAATTCCCTGGGGTATGGACTTGCTCTACTCATTCATAATTGCATGAAATATCAACCAAATTCAGTAATTTTGACATGTATGGATAGCTTAGATCTGGCGCTACATGTTGCAATTATCGGCGGCTTCTTAGAGTTAAAACTTGTGGAGAAAATTCAAACCTCGCAATGTTTATTTTCTTTCCGGCCAACATCTGTGTACATGTTACCGTCTATTTATTGCTCCATGCATGTCAAATTCCCTGGGGTATGGACTTGCTTTACTCATTCATAATTGCATGAAATATCAACCAAATTCAGTAATGTTGACATGTATGGATAGCTTAGATCTGGCGCTACATGTTGCAATTATCGGCGGCTTCTTAGAGTTAACACTTGTGGAGAAAATTCAAACCTCGCAATGTTTATTTTCTTCCCGGCCAACATCTGTGTGCAGATTACCGTCTATTTATTGCTCCATGCATGTCAAATTCCCTGGGGTATGGACTTGCTTTACTCATTCATAATTGCATGAAATATCAACCAAATGCAGTAATTTTGACATGTATGTATAGCTTAGATATGGCGCTACATGTTGCAATTATCGGCGGCTTCTTAGAGTTAAAACTTGTGGAGAAAATTCAAACCTCGCAATGTTTATTTTCTTTCCGGCCAACATCTGTGTACATATTACCGTCTATTTATTGCTCCATGCATGTCAAATTCCCTGGGGTATGGACTTGCTTTACTCATTCATAATTGCATGAAATATCAACCAAATTCAGTAATTTTGACATGTATGTATAGCTTAGATCTGGCGCTACATGTTGCAATTATCGGCGGCTTCTTAGAGTTAAAACTTGTGGAGAAAATTCAAACCTCGCAATGTTTATTTTCTTTCCGGCCAACATATGTGTGCATATTACCTTCTATTTATTGCTCCATGCCTGTCAAATTCCCTAGGGTATGACTTGCTTTATTCATTCATAATTGCATGAAATATCAACCAAATTCAGTAATTTTGACATGTATGGATAGCTTAGATCTGGCGCTACATGTTGCAATTATCGGCGGCTTCTTAGAGTTAACACTTGTGGAGAAAATTCAAACCTCGCAATGTTTATTTTCTTCCCGGCCACCATCTGTGTGCAGATTACCGTCTATTTATTGCTCCATGCCTGTCAAATTCCCTGGGGTATGGACTTGCTCTACTCATTCATAATTGCATGAAATATCAACCAAATTCAGTAATTTTGACATGTATGGATAGCTTAGATCTGGCGCTACATGTTGCAATTATCGGCGGCTTCTTAGAGTTAAAACTTGTGGAGAAAATTCAAACCTCGCAATGTTTATTTTCTTTCCGGCCAACATCTGTGTACATGTTACCGTCTATTTATTGCTCCATGCATGTCAAATTCCCTGGGGTATGGACTTGCTTTACTCATTCATAATTGCATGAAATATCAACCAAATTCAGTAATGTTGACATGTATGGATAGCTTAGATCTGGCGCTACATGTTGCAATTATCGGCGGCTTCTTAGAGTTAAAACTTGTGGAGAAAATTCAAACCTCGCAATGTTTATTTTCTTTCCGGCCAACATCTGTGTACATGTTACCGTCTATTTATTGCTCCATGCATGTCAAATTCCCTGGGGTATGGACTTGCTTTACTCATTCATAATTGCATGAAATATCAACCAAATTCAGTAATGTTGACATGTATGGATAGCTTAGATCTGGCGCTACATGTTGCAATTATCGGCGGCTTCTTAGAGTTAACACTTGTGGAGAAAATTCAAACCTCGCAATGTTTATTTTCTTCCCGGCCACCATCTGTGTGCAGATTACCGTCTATTTATTGCTCCATGCCTGTCAAATTCCCTGGGGTATGGACTTGCTCTACTCATTCATAATTGCATGAAATATCAACCAAATTCAGTAATTTTGACATGTATGGATAGCTTAGATCTGGCGCTACATGTTGCAATTATCGGCGGCTTCTTAGAGTTAAAACTTGTGGAGAAAATTCAAACCTCGCAATGTTTATTTTCTTTCCGGTCAACATCTGTGTACATGTTACCGTCTATTTATTGCTCCATGCATGTCAAATTCCCTGGGGTATGGACTTGCTTTACTCATTCATAATTGCATGAAATATCAACCAAATTCAGTAATGTTGACATGTATGGATAGCTTAGATCTGGCGCTACATGTTGCAATTATCGGCGGCTTCTTAGAGTTAACACTTGTGGAGAAAATTCAAACCTCGCAATGTTTATTTTCTTCCCGGCCACCATCTGTGTGCAGATTACCGTCTATTTATTGCTCCATGCCTGTCAAATTCCCTGGGGTATGGACTTGCTCTACTCATTCATAATTGCATGAAATATCAACCAAATTCAGTAATTTTGACATGTATGGATAGCTTAGATCTGGCGCTACATGTTGCAATTATCGGCGGCTTCTTAGAGTTAAAACTTGTGGAGAAAATTCAAACCTCGCAATGTTTATTTTCTTTCCGGCCAACATCTGTGTGCATATTACCTTCTATTTATTGCTCCATGCCTGTCAAATTCCCTGGGGTATGACTTGCTTTACTCATTCATAATTGCATGAAATATCAACCAAATTCAGTAATTTTGACATGTATGGATAGCTTAGATCTGGCGCTACATGTTGCAATTATCGGCGGCTTCTTAGAGTTAACACTTGTGGAGAAAATTCAAACCTCGCAATGTTTATTTTCTTTCCGGCCAACATCTGTGTACATATTACCGTCTATTTATTGCTCCATGCATGTCAAATTCCCTGGGGTATGGACTTGCTTTACTCATTCATAATTGCATGAAATATCAACCAAATTCAGTAATTTTGACATGTATGGATAGCTTAGATCTGGCGCTACATGTTGCAATTATCGGCGGCTTCTTAGAGTTAAAACTTGTGGAGAAAATTCAAACCTCGCAATGTTTATTTTCTTTCCGGCCAACATCTGTGTACATATTACCGTCTATTTATTGCTCCATGCATGTCAAATTCCCTGGGGTATGGACTTGCTTTACTCATTCATAATTGCATGAAATATCAACCAAATTCAGTAATGTTGACATGTATGGATAGCTTAGATCTGGCGCTACATGTTGCAATTATCGGCGGCTTCTTAGAGTTAAAACTTGTGGAGAAAATTCAAACCTCGCAATGTTTATTTTCTTCCCGGCCACCATCTGTGTGCAGATTACCGTCTATTTATTGCTCCATGCCTGTCAAATTCCCTGGGGTATGGACTTGCTCTACTCATTCATAATTGCATGAAATATCAACCAAATTCAGTAATTTTGACATGTATGGATAGCTTAGATCTGGCGCTACATGTTGCAATTATCGGCGGCTTCTTAGAGTTAAAACTTGTGGAGAAAATTCAAACCTCGCAATGTTTATTTTCTTTCCGGCCAACATCTGTGTACATGTTACCGTCTATTTATTGCTCCATGCATGTCAAATTCCCTGGGGTATGGACTTGCTTTACTCATTCATAATTGCATGAAATATCAACCAAATTCAGTAATGTTGACATGTATGGATAGCTTAGATCTGGCGCTACATGTTGCAATTATCGGCGGCTTCTTAGAGTTAACACTTGTGGAGAAAATTCAAACCTCGCAATGTTTATTTTCTTCCCGGCCACCATCTGTGTGCAGATTACCGTCTATTTATTGCTCCATGCCTGTCAAATTCCCTGGGGTATGGACTTGCTCTACTCATTCATAATTGCATGAAATATCAACCAAATTCAGTAATTTTGACATGTATGGATAGCTTAGATCTGGCGCTACATGTTGCAATTATCGGCGGCTTCTTAGAGTTAAAACTTGTGGAGAAAATTCAAACCTCGCAATGTTTATTTTCTTTCCGGTCAACATCTGTGTACATGTTACCGTCTATTTATTGCTCCATGCATGTCAAATTCCCTGGGGTATGGACTTGCTTTACTCATTCATAATTGCATGAAATATCAACCAAATTCAGTAATGTTGACATGTATGGATAGCTTAGATCTGGCGCTACATGTTGCAATTATCGGCGGCTTCTTAGAGTTAACACTTGTGGAGAAAATTCAAACCTCGCAATGTTTATTTTCTTCCCGGCCACCATCTGTGTGCAGATTACCGTCTATTTATTGCTCCATGCCTGTCAAATTCCCTGGGGTATGGACTTGCTCTACTCATTCATAATTGCATGAAATATCAACCAAATTCAGTAATTTTGACATGTATGGATAGCTTAGATCTGGCGCTACATGTTGCAATTATCGGCGGCTTCTTAGAGTTAAAACTTGTGGAGAAAATTCAAACCTCGCAATGTTTATTTTCTTTCCGGCCAACATCTGTGTGCATATTACCTTCTATTTATTGCTCCATGCCTGTCAAATTCCCTGGGGTATGACTTGCTTTACTCATTCATAATTGCATGAAATATCAACCAAATTCAGTAATTTTGACATGTATGGATAGCTTAGATCTGGCGCTACATGTTGCAATTATCGGCGGCTTCTTAGAGTTAACACTTGTGGAGAAAATTCAAACCTCGCAATGTTTATTTTCTTTCCGGCCAACATCTGTGTACATATTACCGTCTATTTATTGCTCCATGCATGTCAAATTCCCTGGGGTATGGACTTGCTTTACTCATTCATAATTGCATGAAATATCAACCAAATTCAGTAATTTTGACATGTATGGATAGCTTAGATCTGGCGCTACATGTTGCAATTATCGGCGGCTTCTTAGAGTTAAAACTTGTGGAGAAAATTCAAACCTCGCAATGTTTATTTTCTTTCCGGCCAACATCTGTGTACATATTACCGTCTATTTATTGCTCCATGCATGTCAAATTCCCTGGGGTATGGACTTGCTTTACTCATTCATAATTGCATGAAATATCAACCAAATTCAGTAATGTTGACATGTATGGATAGCTTAGATCTGGCGCTACATGTTGCAATTATCGGCGGCTTCTTAGAGTTAAAACTTGTGGAGAAAATTCAAACCTCGCAATGTTTATTTTCTTCCTGGCCACCATCTGTGTGCAGATTACCGTCTATTTATTGCTCCATGCCTGTCAAATTCCCTGGGGTATGGACTTGCTCTACTCATTCATAATTGCATGAAATATCAACCAAATTCAGTAATTTTGACATGTATGGATAGCTTAGATCTGGCGCTACATGTTGCAATTATCGGCGGCTTCTTAGAGTTAAAACTTGTGGAGAAAATTCAAACCTCGCAATGTTTATTTTCTTTCCGGCCAACATCTGTGTACATGTTACCGTCTATTTATTGCTCCATGCATGTCAAATTCCCTGGGGTATGGACTTGCTTTACTCATTCATAATTGCATGAAATATCAACCAAATTCAGTAATGTTGACATGTATGGATAGCTTAGATCTGGCGCTACATGTTGCAATTATCGGCGGCTTCTTAGAGTTAACACTTGTGGAGAAAATTCAAACCTCGCAATGTTTATTTTCTTCCCGGCCACCATCTGTGTGCAGATTACCGTCTATTTATTGCTCCATGCCTGTCAAATTCCCTGGGGTATGGACTTGCTCTACTCATTCATAATTGCATGAAATATCAACCAAATTCAGTAATTTTGACATGTATGGATAGCTTAGATCTGGCGCTACATGTTGCAATTATCGGCGGCTTCTTAGAGTTAAAACTTGTGGAGAAAATTCAAACCTCGCAATGTTTATTTTCTTTCCGGTCAACATATGTGTACATGTTACCGTCTATTTATTGCTCCATGCATGTCAAATTCCCTGGGGTATGGACTTGCTTTACTCATTCATAATTGCATGAAATATCAACCAAATTCAGTAATGTTGACATGTATGGATAGCTTAGATCTGGCGCTACATGTTGCAATTATCGGCGGCTTCTTAGAGTTAAAACTTGTGGAGAAAATTCAAACCTCGCAATGTTTATTTTCTTCCCGGCCACCATCTGTGTGCAGATTACCGTCTATTTATTGCTCCATGCCTGTCAAATTCCCTGGGGTATGGACTTGCTCTACTCATTCATAATTGCATGAAATATCAACCAAATTCAGTAATTTTGACATGTATGGATAGCTTAGATCTGGCGCTACATGTTGCAATTACCGGCGGCTTCTTAGAGTTAAAACTTGTGGAGAAAATTCAAACCTCGCAATGTTTATTTTCTTTCCGGCCAACATCTGTGTACATGTTACCGTCTATTTATTGCTCCATGCATGTCAAATTCCCTGGGGTATGGACTTGCTTTACTCATTCATAATTGCATGAAATATCAACCAAATTCAGTAATGTTGACATGTATGGATAGCTTAGATCTGGCGCTACATGTTGCAATTATCGGCGGCTTCTTAGAGTTAACACTTGTGGAGAAAATTCAAACCTCGCAATGTTTATTTTCTTCCCGGCCACCATCTGTGTGCAGATTACCGTCTATTTATTGCTCCATGCCTGTCAAATTCCCTGGGGTATGGACTTGCTCTACTCATTCATAATTGCATGAAATATCAACCAAATTCAGTAATTTTGACATGTATGGATAGCTTAGATCTGGCGCTACATGTTGCAATTATCGGCGGCTTCTTAGAGTTAAAACTTGTGGAGAAAATTCAAACCTCGCAATGTTTATTTTCTTTCCGGTCAACATCTGTGTACATGTTACCGTCTATTTATTGCTCCATGCATGTCAAATTCCCTGGGGTATGGACTTGCTTTACTCATTCATAATTGCATGAAATATCAACCAAATTCAGTAATGTTGACATGTATGGATAGCTTAGATCTGGCGCTACATGTTGCAATTATCGGCGGCTTCTTAGAGTTAACACTTGTGGAGAAAATTCAAACCTCGCAATGTTTATTTTCTTCCCGGCCACCATCTGTGTGCAGATTACCGTCTATTTATTGCTCCATGCCTGTCAAATTCCCTGGGGTATGGACTTGCTCTACTCATTCATAATTGCATGAAATATCAACCAAATTCAGTAATTTTGACATGTATGGATAGCTTAGATCTGGCGCTACATGTTGCAATTATCGGCGGCTTCTTAGACTTAAAACTTGTGGAGAAAATTCAAACCTCGCAATGTTTATTTTCTTTCCGGCCAACATCTGTGTGCATATTACCTTCTATTTATTGCTCCATGCCTGTCAAATTCCCTGGGGTATGACTTGCTTTACTCATTCATAATTGCATGAAATATCAACCAAATTCAGTAATTTTGACATGTATGGATAGCTTAGATCTGGCGCTACATGTTGCAATTATCGGCGGCTTCTTAGAGTTAAAACTTGTGGAGAAAATTCAAACCTCGCAATGTTTATTTTCTTTCCGGCCAACATCTGTGTACATGTTACCGTCTATTTATTGCTCCATGCATGTCAAATTCCCTGGGGTATGGACTTGCTTTACTCATTCATAATTGCATGAAATATCAACCAAATTCAGTAATGTTGACATGTATGGATAGCTTAGATCTGGCGCTACATGTTGCAATTATCGGCGGCTTCTTAGAGTTAACACTTGTGGAGAAAATTCAAACCTCGCAATGTTTATTTTCTTCCCGGCCACCATCTGTGTGCAGATTACCGTCTATTTATTGCTCCATGCCTGTCAAATTCCCTGGGGTATGGACTTGCTCTACTCATTCATAATTGCATGAAATATCAACCAAATTCAGTAATTTTGACATGTATGGATAGCTTAGATCTGGCGCTACATGTTGCAATTATCGGCGGCTTCTTAGAGTTAAAACTTGTGGAGAAAATTCAAACCTCGCAATGTTTATTTTCTTTCCGGTCAACATCTGTGTACATGTTACCGTCTATTTATTGCTCCATGCATGTCAAATTCCCTGGGGTATGGACTTGCTTTACTCATTCATAATTGCATGAAATATCAACCAAATTCAGTAATGTTGACATGTATGGATAGCTTAGATCTGGCGCTACATGTTGCAATTATCGGCGGCTTCTTAGAGTTAACACTTGTGGAGAAAATTCAAACCTCGCAATGTTTATTTTCTTCCCGGCCACCATCTGTGTGCAGATTACCGTCTATTTATTGCTCCATGCCTGTCAAATTCCCTGGGGTATGGACTTGCTCTACTCATTCATAATTGCATGAAATATCAACCAAATTCAGTAATTTTGACATGTATGGATAGCTTAGATCTGGCGCTACATGTTGCAATTATCGGCGGCTTCTTAGACTTAAAACTTGTGGAGAAAATTCAAACCTCGCAATGTTTATTTTCTTTCCGGCCAACATCTGTGTGCATATTACCTTCTATTTATTGCTCCATGCCTGTCAAATTCCCTGGGGTATGACTTGCTTTACTCATTCATAATTGCATGAAATATCAACCAAATTCAGTAATTTTGACATGTATGGATAGCTTAGATCTGGCGCTACATGTTGCAATTATCGGCGGCTTCTTAGAGTTAACACTTGTGGAGAAAATTCAAACCTCGCAATGTTTATTTTCTTTCCGGCCAACATCTGTGTACATATTACCGTCTATTTATTGCTCCATGCATGTCAAATTCCCTGGGGTATGGACTTGCTTTACTCATTCATAATTGCATGAAATATCAACCAAATTCAGTAATTTTGACATGTATGGATAGCTTAGATCTGGCGCTACATGTTGCAATTATCGGCGGCTTCTTAGAGTTAACACTTGTGGAGAAAATTCAAACCTCGAATGTTTATTTTCTTCCCGGCCAAAATCTGTGTACATATTACCGTCTATTTTTTGCTCCATGCATGTCAAATTCCCTGGGGTATGGACTTGCTTTACTCATTCATAATTGCATGAAATATCAACCAAATGCAGTAATTTTGACATGTATGTATAGCTTAGATATGGCGCTACATGTTGCAATTATCGGCGGCTTCTTAGAGTTAAAACTTGTGGAGAAAATTCAAACCTCGCAATGTTTATTTTCTTTCCGGCCAACATCTGTGTACATATTACCGTCTATTTATTGCTCCATGCATGTCAAATTCCCTGGGGTATGGACTTGCTTTACTCATTCATAATTGCATGAAATATCAACCAAATTCAGTAATTTTGACATGTATGTATAGCTTAGATCTGGCGCTACATGTTGCAATTATCGGCGGCTTCTTAGAGTTAAAACTTGTGGAGAAAATTCAAACCTCGCAATGTTTATTTTCTTTCCGGCCAACATATGTGTGCATATTACCTTCTATTTATTGCTCCATGCCTGTCAAATTCCCTAGGGTATGACTTGCTTTATTCATTCATAATTGCATGAAATATCAACCAAATTCAGTAATTTTGACATGTATGGATAGCTTAGATCTGGCGCTACATGTTGCAATTATCGGCGGCTTCTTAGAGTTAACACTTGTGGAGAAAATTCAAACCTCGCAATGTTTATTTTCTTCCCGGCCACCATCTGTGTGCAGATTACCGTCTATTTATTGCTCCATGCCTGTCAAATTCCCTGGGGTATGGACTTGCTCTACTCATTCATAATTGCATGAAATATCAACCAAATTCAGTAATTTTGACATGTATGGATAGCTTAGATCTGGCGCTACATGTTGCAATTATCGGCGGCTTCTTAGAGTTAAAACTTGTGGAGAAAATTCAAACCTCGCAATGTTTATTTTCTTTCCGGCCAACATCTGTGTGCATATTACCTTCTATTTATTGCTCCATGCCTGTCAAATTCCCTGGGGTATGACTTGCTTTACTCATTCATAATTGCATGAAATATCAACCAAATTCAGTAATTTTGACATGTATGGATAGCTTAGATCTGGCGCTACATGTTGCAATTGTCGGCGGCTTCTTAGAGTTAACACTTGTGGAGAAAATTCAAACCTCGCAATGTTTATTTTCTTTCCGGCCAACATCTGTGTACATATTACCGTCTATTTATTGCTCCATGCATGTCAAATTCCCTGGGGTATGGACTTGCTTTACTCATTCATAATTGCATGAAATATCAACCAAATTCAGTAATTTTGACATGTATGGATAGCTTAGATCTGGCGCTACATGTTGCAATTATCGGCGGCTTCTTAGAGTTAACACTTGTGGAGAAAATTCAAACCTCGCAATGTTTATTTTCTTCCCGGCCAAAATCTGTGTACATATTACCGTCTATTTTTTGCTCCATGCATGTCAAATTCCCTGGGGTATGGACTTGCTTTACTCATTCATAATTGCATGAAATATCAACCAAATGCAGTAATTTTGACATGTATGTATAGCTTAGATATGGCGCTACATGTTGCAATTATCGGCGGCTTCTTAGAGTTAAAACTTGTGGAGAAAATTCAAACCTCGCAATGTTTATTTTCTTTCCGGCCAACATCTGTGTACATATTACCGTCTATTTATTGCTCCATGCATGTCAAATTCCCTGGGGTATGGACTTGCTTTACTCATTCATAATTGCATGAAATATCAACCAAATTCAGTAATTTTGACATGTATGTATAGCTTAGATCTGGCGCTACATGTTGCAATTATCGGCGGCTTCTTAGAGTTAAAACTTGTGGAGAAAATTCAAACCTCGCAATGTTTATTTTCTTTCCGGCCAACATATGTGTGCATATTACCTTCTATTTATTGCTCCATGCCTGTCAAATTCCCTAGGGTATGACTTGCTTTATTCATTCATAATTGCATGAAATATCAACCAAATTCAGTAATTTTGACATGTATGGATAGCTTAGATCTGGCGCTACATGTTGCAATTATCGGCGGCTTCTTAGAGTTAACACTTGTGGAGAAAATTCAAACCTCGCAATGTTTATTTTCTTCCCGGCCACCATCTGTGTGCAGATTACCGTCTATTTATTGCTCCATGCCTGTCAAATTCCCTGGGGTATGGACTTGCTCTACTCATTCATAATTGCATGAAATATCAACCAAATTCAGTAATTTTGACATGTATGGATAGCTTAGATCTGGCGCTACATGTTGCAATTATCGGCGGCTTCTTAGAGTTAAAACTTGTGGAGAAAATTCAAACCTCGCAATGTTTATTTTCTTTCCGGCCAACATCTGTGTGCATATTACCTTCTATTTATTGCTCCATGCCTGTCAAATTCCCTGGGGTATGACTTGCTTTACTCATTCATAATTGCATGAAATATCAACCAAATTCAGTAATTTTGACATGTATGGATAGCTTAGATCTGGCGCTACATGTTGCAATTGTCGGCGGCTTCTTAGAGTTAACACTTGTGGAGAAAATTCAAACCTCGCAATGTTTATTTTCTTTCCGGCCAACATCTGTGTACATATTACCGTCTATTTATTGCTCCATGCATGTCAAATTCCCTGGGGTATGGACTTGCTTTACTCATTCATAATTGCATGAAATATCAACCAAATTCAGTAATTTTGACATGTATGGATAGCTTAGATCTGGCGCTACATGTTGCAATTATCGGCGGCTTCTTAGAGTTAACACTTGTGGAGAAAATTCAAACCTCGCAATGTTTATTTTCTTCCCGGCCAAAATCTGTGTACATATTACCGTCTATTTTTTGCTCCATGCATGTCAAATTCCCTGGGGTATGGACTTGCTTTACTCATTCATAATTGCATGAAATATCAACCAAATGCAGTAATTTTGACATGTATGTATAGCTTAGATATGGCGCTACATGTTGCAATTATCGGCGGCTTCTTAGAGTTAAAACTTGTGGAGAAAATTCAAACCTCGCAATGTTTATTTTCTTTCCGGCCAACATCTGTGTACATATTACCGTCTATTTATTGCTCCATGCATGTCAAATTCCCTGGGGTATGGACTTGCTTTACTCATTCATAATTGCATGAAATATCAACCAAATTCAGTAATTTTGACATGTATGTATAGCTTAGATCTGGCGCTACATGTTGCAATTATCGGCGGCTTCTTAGAGTTAAAACTTGTGGAGAAAATTCAAACCTCGCAATGTTTATTTTCTTTCCGGCCAACATATGTGTGCATATTACCTTCTATTTATTGCTCCATGCCTGTCAAATTTCCTAGGGTATGACTTGCTTTATTCATTCATAATTGCATGAAATATCAACCAAATTCAGTAATTTTGACATGTATGGATAGCTTAGATCTGGCGCTACATGTTGCAATTATCGGCGGCTTCTTAGAGTTAACACTTGTGGAGAAAATTCAAACCTCGCAATGTTTATTTTCTTCCCGGCCACCATCTGTGTGCAGATTACCGTCTATTTATTGCTCCATGCCTGTCAAATTCCCTGGGGTATGGACTTGCTTTACTCATTCATAATTGCATGAAATATCAACCAAATTCAGTAATTTTGACATGTATGGATAGCTTAGATCTGGCGCTACATGTTGCAATTATCGGCGGCTTCTTAGAGTTAAAACTTGTGGAGAAAATTCAAACCTCGCAATGTTTATTTTCTTTCCGGCCAACATCTGTGTACATGTTACCGTCTATTTATTGCTCCATGCATGTCAAATTCCCTGGGGTATGGACTTGCTTTACTCATTCATAATTGCATGAAATATCAACCAAATTCAGTAATGTTGACATGTATGGATAGCTTAGATCTGGCGCTACATGTTGCAATTATCGGCGGCTTCTTAGAGTTAACACTTGTGGAGAAAATTCAAAACTCGCAATGTTTATTTTCTTCCCGGCCACCATCTGTGTGCAGATTACCGTCTATTTATTGCTCCATGCCTGTCAAATTCCCTGGGGTATGGACTTGCTGTACTCATTCATAATTGCATGAAATATCAACCAAATTCAGTAATTTTGACATGTATGGATAGCTTAGATCTGGCGCTACATGTTGCAATTATCGGCGGCTTCTTAGAGTTAAAACTTGTGGAGAAAATTCAAACCTCGCAATGTTTATTTTCTTTCCGGCCAACATCTGTGTGCATATTACCTTCTATTTATTGCTCCATGCCTGTCAAATTCCCTGGGGTATGACTTGCTTTACTCATTCATAATTGCATGAAATATCAACCAAATTCAGTAATTTTGACATGTATGGATAGCTTAGATCTGGCGCTACATGTTGCAATTATCGGCGGCTTCTTAGAGTTAACACTTGTGGAGAAAATTCAAACCTCGCAATGTTTATTTTCTTTCCGGCCAACATCTGTGTACATATTACCGTCTATTTATTGCTCCATGCATGTCAAATTCCCTGGGGTATGGACTTGCTTTACTCATTCATAATTGCATGAAATATCAACCAAATTCAGTAATTTTGACATGTATGGATAGCTTAGATCTGGCGCTACATGTTGCAATTATCGGCGGCTTCTTAGAGTTAACACTTGTGGAGAAAATTCAAACCTCGCAATGTTTATTTTCTTCCCGGCCAAAATCTGTGTACATATTACCGTCTATTTTTTGCTCCATGCATGTCAAATTCCCTGGGGTATGGACTTGCTTTACTCATTCATAATTGCATGAAATATCAACCAAATGCAGTAATTTTGACATGTATGTATAGCTTAGATATGGCGCTACATGTTGCAATTATCGGCGGCTTCTTAGAGTTAAAACTTGTGGAGAAAATTCAAACCTCGCAATGTTTATTTTCTTTCCGGCCAACATCTGTGTACATATTACCGTCTATTTATTGCTCCATGCATGTCAAATTCCCTGGGGTATGGACTTGCTTTACTCATTCATAATTGCATGAAATATCAACCAAATTCAGTAATTTTGACATGTATGTATAGCTTAGATCTGGCGCTACATGTTGCAATTATCGGCGGCTTCTTAGAGTTAAAACTTGTGGAGAAAATTCAAACCTCGCAATGTTTATTTTCTTTCCGGCCAACATATGTGTGCATATTACCTTCTATTTATTGCTCCATGCCTGTCAAATTCCCTAGGGTATGACTTGCTTTATTCATTCATAATTGCATGAAATATCAACCAAATTCAGTAATTTTGACATGTATGGATAGCTTAGATCTGGCGCTACATGTTGCAATTATCGGCGGCTTCTTAGAGTTAACACTTGTGGAGAAAATTCAAACCTCGCAATGTTTATTTTCTTCCCGGCCACCATCTGTGTGCAGATTACCGTCTATTTATTGCTCCATGCCTGTCAAATTCCCTGGGGTATGGACTTGCTTTACTCATTCATAATTGCATGAAATATCAACCAAATTCAGTAATGTTGACATGTATGGATAGCTTAGATCTGGCGCTACATGTTGCAATTATCGGCGGCTTCTTAGAGTTAAAACTTGTGGAGAAAATTCAAACCTCGCAATGTTTATTTTCTTTCCGGCCAACATCTGTGTGCATATTACCTTCTATTTATTGCTCCATGCCTGTCAAATTCCCTGGGGTATGACTTGCTTTACTCATTCATAATTGCATGAAATATCAACCAAATTCAGTAATTTTGACATGTATGGATAGCTTAGATCTGGCGCTACATGTTGCAATTATCGGCGGCTTCTTAGAGTTAAAACTTGTGGAGAAAATTCAAACCTCGCAATGTTTATTTTCTTCCCGGCCAACATATGTGTACATGTTACCGTCTATTTATTGCTCCATGCATGTCAAATTCCCTGGGGTATGGACTTGCTTTACTCATTCATAATTGCATGAAATATCAACCAAATTCAGTAATGTTGACATGTATGGATAGCTTAGATCTGGCGCTACATGTTGCAATTATCGGCGGCTTCTTAGAGTTAAAACTTGTGGAGAAAATTCAAACCTCGCAATGTTTATTTTCTTCCCGGCCACCATCTGTGTGCAGATTACCGTCTATTTATTGCTCCATGCCTGTCAAATTCCCTGGGGTATGGACTTGCTCTACTCATTCATAATTGCATGAAATATCAACCAAATTCAGTAATTTTGACATGTATGGATAGCTTAGATCTGGCGCTACATGTTGCAATTATCGGCGGCTTCTTAGAGTTAAAACTTGTGGAGAAAATTCAAACCTCGCAATGTTTATTTTCTTTCCGGCCAACATCTGTGTACATGTTACCGTCTATTTATTGCTCCATGCATGTCAAATTCCCTGGGGTATGGACTTGCTTTACTCATTCATAATTGCATGAAATATCAACCAAATTCAGTAATGTTGACATGTATGGATAGCTTAGATCTGGCGCTACATGTTGCAATTATCGGCGGCTTCTTAGAGTTAACACTTGTGGAGAAAATTCAAACCTCGCAATGTTTATTTTCTTCCCGGCCACCATCTGTGTGCAGATTACCGTCTATTTATTGCTCCATGCCTGTCAAATTCCCTGGGGTATGGACTTGCTCTACTCATTCATAATTGCATGAAATATCAACCAAATTCAGTAATTTTGACATGTATGGATAGCTTAGATCTGGCGCTACATGTTGCAATTATCGGCGGCTTCTTAGAGTTAAAACTTGTGGAGAAAATTCAAACCTCGCAATGTTTATTTTCTTTCCGGCCAACATCTGTGTACATGTTACCGTCTATTTATTGCTCCATGCATGTCAAATTCCCTGGGGTATGGACTTGCTTTACTCATTCATAATTGCATGAAATATCAACCAAATTCAGTAATGTTGACATGTATGGATAGCTTAGATCTGGCGCTACATGTTGCAATTATCGGCGGCTTCTTAGAGTTAACACTTGTGGAGAAAATTCAAACCTCGCAATGTTTATTTTCTTCCCGGCCACCATCTGTGTGCAGATTACCGTCTATTTATTGCTCCATGCCTGTCAAATTCCCTGGGGTATGGACTTGCTCTACTCATTCATAATTGCATGAAATATCAACCAAATTCAGTAATTTTGACATGTATGGATAGCTTAGATCTGGCGCTACATGTTGCAATTATCGGCGGCTTCTTAGAGTTAAAACTTGTGGAGAAAATTCAAACCTCGCAATGTTTATTTTCTTTCCGGCCAACATCTGTGTGCATATTACCTTCTATTTATTGCTCCATGCCTGTCAAATTCCCTGGGGTATGACTTGCTTTACTCATTCATAATTGCATGAAATATCAACCAAATTCAGTAATTTTGACATGTATGGATAGCTTAGATCTGGCGCTACATGTTGCAATTATCGGCGGCTTCTTAGAGTTAACACTTGTGGAGAAAATTCAAACCTCGCAATGTTTATTTTCTTTCCGGCCACCATCTGTGTACATATTACCGTCTATTTATTGCTCCATGCATGTCAAATTCCCTGGGGTATGGACTTGCTTTACTCATTCATAATTGCATGAAATATCAACCAAATTCAGTAATTTTGACATGTATGGATAGCTTAGATCTGGCGCTACATGTTGCAATTATCGGCGGCTTCTTAGAGTTAACACTTGTGGAGAAAATTCAAACCTCGCAATGTTTATTTTCTTCCCGGCCAAAATCTGTGTACATATTACCGTCTATTTTTTGCTCCATGCATGTCAAATTCCCTGGGGTATGGACTTGCTTTACTCATTCATAATTGCATGAAATATCAACCAAATTCAGTAATGTTGACATGTATGGATAGCTTAGATCTGGCGCTACATGTTGCAATTATCGTCGGCTTCTTAGAGTTAACACTTGTGGAGAAAATTCAAAACTCGCAATGTTTATTTTCTTCCCGGCCACCATCTGTGTGCAGATTACCGTCTATTTATTGCTCCATGCCTGTCAAATTCCCTGGGGTATGGACTTGCTCTACTCATTCATAATTGCATGAAATATCAACCAAATTCAGTAATTTTGACATGTATGGATAGCTTAGATCTGGCGCTACATGTTGCAATTATCGGCGGCTTCTTAGAGTTAAAACTTGTGGAGAAAATTCAAACCTCGCAATGTTTATTTTCTTTCCGGCCAACATCTGTGTGCATATTACCTTCTATTTATTGCTCCATGCCTGTCAAATTCCCTGGGGTATGACTTGCTTTACTCATTCATAATTGCATGAAATATCAACCAAATTCAGTAATTTTGACATGTATGGATAGCTTAGATCTGGCGCTACATGTTGCAATTATCGGCGGCTTCTTAGAGTTAACACTTGTGGAGAAAATTCAAACCTCGCAATGTTTATTTTCTTTCCGGCCAACATCTGTGTACATATTACCGTCTATTTATTGCTCCATGCATGTCAAATTCCCTGGGGTATGGACTTGCTTTACTCATTCATAATTGCATGAAATATCAACCAAATTCAGTAATTTTGACATGTATGGATAGCTTAGATCTGGCGCTACATGTTGCAATTATCGGCGGCTTCTTAGAGTTAACACTTGTGGAGAAAATTCAAACCTCGCAATGTTTATTTTCTTCCCGGCCAAAATCTGTGTACATATTACCGTCTATTTTTTGCTCCATGCATGTCAAATTCCCTGGGGTATGGACTTGCTTTACTCATTCATAATTGCATGAAATATCAACCAAATGCAGTAATTTTGACATGTATGTATAGCTTAGATATGGCGCTACATGTTGCAATTATCGGCGGCTTCTTAGAGTTAAAACTTGTGGAGAAAATTCAAACCTCGCAATGTTTATTTTCTTTCCGGCCAACATCTGTGTACATATTACCGTCTATTTATTGCTCCATGCATGTCAAATTCCCTGGGGTATGGACTTGCTTTACTCATTCATAATTGCATGAAATATCAACCAAATTCAGTAATTTTGACATGTATGTATAGCTTAGATCTGGCGCTACATGTTGCAATTATCGGCGGCTTCTTAGAGTTAAAACTTGTGGAGAAAATTCAAACCTCGCAATGTTTATTTTCTTTCCGGCCAACATATGTGTGCATATTACCTTCTATTTATTGCTCCATGCCTGTCAAATTCCCTAGGGTATGACTTGCTTTATTCATTCATAATTGCATGAAATATCAACCAAATTCAGTAATTTTGACATGTATGGATAGCTTAGATCTGGCGCTACATGTTGCAATTATCGGCGGCTTCTTAGAGTTAACACTTGTGGAGAAAATTCAAACCTCGCAATGTTTATTTTCTTCCCGGCCACCATCTGTGTG
This sequence comes from Hippasteria phrygiana, assembly GCA_037893225.1. Classification (NCBI taxonomy): domain Eukaryota; kingdom Metazoa; phylum Echinodermata; class Asteroidea; order Valvatida; family Goniasteridae; genus Hippasteria; species Hippasteria phrygiana. The sequence goes on from JAZGUH010001209.1 coordinate 29,081, forward strand.
CAGATTACCGTCTATTTATTGCTCCATGCCTGTCAAATTCCCTGGGGTATGACTTGCTTTACTCATTCATAATTGCATGAAATATCAACCAAATTCAGTAATTTTGACATGTATGGATAGCTTAGATCTGGCGCTACATGTTGCAATTATCGGCGGCTTCTTAGAGTTAAAACTTGTGGAGAAAATTCAAACCTCGCAATGTTTATTTTCTTCCCGGCCAACATATGTGTACATGTTACCGTCTATTTATTGCTCCATGCATGTCAAATTCCCTGGGGTATGGACTTGCTTTACTCATTCATAATTGCATGAAATATCAACCAAATTCAGTAATGTTGACATGTATGGATAGCTTAGATCTGGCGCTACATGTTGCAATTATCGGCGGCTTCTTAGAATTAAAACTTGTGGAGAAAATTCAAACCTCGCAATGTTTATTTTCTTCCCGGCCACCATCTGTGTGCAGATTACCGTCTATTTATTGCTCCATGCCTGTCAAATTCCCTGGGGTATGGACTTGCTCTACTCATTCATAATTGCATGAAATATCAACCAAATTCAGTAATTTTGACATGTATGGATAGCTTAGATCTGGCGCTACATGTTGCAATTATCGGCGGCTTCTTAGAGTTAAAACTTGTGGAGAAAATTCAAACCTCGCAATGTTTATTTTCTTTCCGGCCAACATCTGTGTACATGTTACCGTCTATTTATTGCTCCATGCATGTCAAATTCCCTGGGGTATGGACTTGCTTTACTCATTCATAATTGCATGAAATATCAACCAAATTCAGTAATGTTGACATGTATGGATAGCTTAGATCTGGCGCTACATGTTGCAATTATCGGCGGCTTCTTAGAGTTAACACTTGTGGAGAAAATTCAAACCTCGCAATGTTTATTTTCTTCCCGGCCACCATCTGTGTGCAGATTACCGTCTATTTATTGCTCCATGCCTGTCAAATTCCCTGGGGTATGGACTTGCTCTACTCATTCATAATTGCATGAAATATCAACCAAATTCAGTAATTTTGACATGTATGGATAGCTTAGATCTGGCGCTACATGTTGCAATTATCGGCGGCTTCTTAGAGTTAAAACTTGTGGAGAAAATTCAAACCTCGCAATGTTTATTTTCTTTCCGGCCAACATCTGTGTACATGTTACCGTCTATTTATTGCTCCATGCATGTCAAATTCCCTGGGGTATGGACTTGCTTTACTCATTCATAATTGCATGAAATATCAACCAAATTCAGTAATGTTGACATGTATGGATAGCTTAGATCTGGCGCTACATGTTGCAATTATCGGCGGCTTCTTAGAGTTAACACTTGTGGAGAAAATTCAAACCTCGCAATGTTTATTTTCTTCCCGGCCACCATCTGTGTGCAGATTACCGTCTATTTATTGCTCCATGCCTGTCAAATTCCCTGGGGTATGGACTTGCTCTACTAATTCATAATTGCATGAAATATCAACCAAATTCAGTAATTTTGACATGTATGGATAGCTTAGATCTGGCGCTACATGTAGCAATTATCGGCGGCTTCTTAGAGTTAAAACTTGTGGAGAAAATTCAAACCTCGCAATGTTTATTTTCTTTCCGGCCAACATCTGTGTGCATATTACCTTCTATTTATTGCTCCATGCCTGTCAAATTCCCTGAGGTATGACTTGCTTTACTCATTCATAATTGCATGAAATATCAACCAAATTCAGTAATTTTGACATGTATGGATAGCTTAGATCTGGCGCTACATGTTGCAATTATCGGCGGCTTCTTAGAGTTAACACTTGTGGAGAAAATTCAAACCTCGCAATGTTTATTTTCTTTCCGGCCAACATCTGTGTACATATTACCGTCTATTTATTGCTCCATGCATGTCAAATTCCCTGGGGTATGGACTTGCTTTACTCATTCATAATTGCATGAAATATCAACCAAATTCAGTAATGTTGACATGTATGGATAGCTTAGATCTGGCGCTACATGTTGCAATTATCGGCGGCTTCTTAGAGTTAACACTTGTGGAGAAAATTCAAACCTCGCAATGTTTATTTTCTTCCCGGCCAAAATCTGTGTACATATTACCGTCTATTTTTTGCTCCATGCATGTCAAATTCCCTGGGGTATGGACTTGCTTTACTCATTCATAATTGCATGAAATATCAACCAAATGCAGTAATTTTGACATGTATGTATAGCTTAGATATGGCGCTACATGTTGCAATTATCGGCGGCTTCTTAGAGTTAAAACTTGTGGAGAAAATTCAAAACTTCCAATGTCTATTTTTTTCCCGGCCACCATCTGTGTACATATTACCTTCTATTTATTGCTCCATGCCTGTCAAATTCCCTGGGGTATGGACTTGCTTTATTCATTCATAATTGCATGAAATATCAACCAAATGCAGTAATTTTGGACATGTATGGATAGCTTAGATCTGGCGCTACATGTTGCAATCATCGGCGGGTTCCTAGAGTTAAAACTTGTGGAGAAAATTCAAACCTCGCAATGTTTATTTTCTTTCCGGCCAACATCTGTGTGCATATTACCTTCTATTTATTGCTCCATGCCTGTCAAATTCCCTGGAGTATGACTTGCTTTACTCATTCATAATTGCATGAAATATCAACCAAATTCAGTAATTTTGACATGTATGGATAGCTTAGATCTGGCGCTACATGTTGCAATTATCGGCGGCTTCTTAGAGTTAAAACTTGTGGAGAAAATTCAAACCTCGCAATGTTTATTTTCTTTCCGGCCAACATCTGTGTGCATATTACCTTCTATTTATTGCTCCATGCCTGTCAAATTCCCTGGGGTATGACTTGCTTTACTCATTCATAATTGCATGAAATATCAACCAAATTCAGTAATTTTGACATGTATGGATAGCTTAGATCTGGCGCTACATGTTGCAATTATCGGCGGCTTCTTAGAGTTAACACTTGTGGAGAAAATTCAAACCTCGCAATGTTTATTTTCTTTCCGGCCAACATCTGTGTACATATTACCGTCTATTTATTGCTCCATGCATGTCAAATTCCCTGGGGTATGGACTTGCTTTACTCATTCATAATTGCATGAAATATCAACCAAATTCAGTAATTTTGACATGTATGGATAGCTTAGATCTGGCGCTACATGTTGCAATTATCGGCGGCTTCTTAGAGTTAACACTTGTGGAGAAAATTCAAACCTCGCAATGTTTATTTTCTTCCCGGCCAAAATCTGTGTACATATTACCGTCTATTTTTGCTCCATGCATGTCAAATTCCCTGGGGTATGGACTTGCTTTACTCATTCATAATTGCATGAAATATCAACCAAATGCAGTAATTTTGACATGTATGTATAGCTTAGATATGGCGCTACATGTTGCAATTATCGGCGGCTTCTTAGAGTTAAAACTTGTGGAGAAAATTCAAACCTCGCAATGTTTATTTTCTTTCCGGCCAACATCTGTGTACATATTACCGTCTATTTATTGCTCCATGCATGTCAAATTCCCTGGGGTATGGACTTGCTTTACTCATTCATAATTGCATGAAATATCAACCAAATTCAGTAATTTTGACATGTATGGATAGCTTAGATCTGGCGCTACATGTTGCAATTATCGGCGGCTTCTTAGAGTTAAAACTTGTGGAGAAAATTCAAACCTCGCAATGTTTATTTTCTTTCCGGCCAACATCTGTGTACATGTTACCGTCTATTTATTGCTCCATGCATGTCAAATTCCCTGGGGTATGGACTTGCTCTACTCATTCATAATTGCATGAAATATCAACCAAATTCAGTAATTTTGACATGTATGGATAGCTTAGATCTGGCGCTACATGTTGCAATTATCGGCGGCTTCTTAGAGTTAAAACTTGTGGAGAAAATTCAAACCTCGCAATGTTTATTTTCTTTCCGGCCAACATCTGTGTGCATATTACCTTCTATTTATTGCTCCATGCCTGTCAAATTCCCTGGGGTATGACTTGCTTTACTCATTCATAATTGCATGAAATATCAACCAAATTCAGTAATTTTGACATGTATGGATAGCTTAGATCTGGCGCTACATGTTGCAATTATCGGCGGCTTCTTAGAGTTAAAACTTGTGGAGAAAATTCAAACCTCGCAATGTTTATTTTCTTCCCGGCCAACATATGTGTACATGTTACCGTCTATTTATTGCTCCATGCATGTCAAATTCCCTGGGTATGGACTTGCTTTACTCATTCATAATTGCATGAAATATCAACCAAATTCAGTAATGTTGACATGTATGGATAGCTTAGATCTGGCGCTACATGTTGCAATTATCGGCGGCTTCTTAGAGTTAAAACTTGTGGAGAAAATTCAAACCTCGCAATGTTTATTTTCTTCCCGGCCACCATCTGTGTGCAGATTACCGTCTATTTATTGCTCCGTGCCTGTCAAATTCCCTGGGGTATGGACTTGCTCTACTCATTCATAATTGCATGAAATATCAACCAAATTCAGTAATTTTGACATGTATGGATAGCTTAGATCTGGCGCTACATGTTGCAATTATCGGCGGCTTCTTAGAGTTCAAACTTGTGGAGAAAATTCAAACCTCGCAATGTTTATTTTCTTTCCGGCCAACATCTGTGTACATGTTACCGTCTATTTATTGCTCCATGCATGTCAAATTCCCTGGGGTATGGACTTGCTTTACTCATTCATAATTGCATGAAATATCAACCAAATTCAGTAATGTTGACATGTATGGATAGCTTAGATCTGGCGCTACATGTTGCAATTATCGGCGGCTTCTTAGAGTTAACACTTGTGGAGAAAATTCAAACCTCGCAATGTTTATTTTCTTCCCGGCCACCATCTGTGTGCAGATTATCGTCTATTTATTGCTCCATGCCTGTCAAATTCCCTGGGGTATGGACTTGCTCTACTCATTCATAATTGCATGAAATATCAACCAAATTCAGTAATTTTGACATGTATGGATAGCTTAGATCTGGCGCTACATGTTGCAATTATCGGCGGCTTCTTAGAGTTAAAACTTGTGGAGAAAATTCAAACCTCGCAATGTTTATTTTCTTTCCGGCCAACATCTGTGTACATGTTACCGTCTATTTATTGCTCCATGCCTGTCAAATTCCCTGGGGTATGGACTTGCTCTACTCATTCATAATTGCATGAAATATCAACCAAATTCAGTAATTTTGACATGTATGGATAGCTTAGATCTGGCGCTACATGTTGCAATTATCGGCGGCTTCTTAGAGTTAAAACTTGTGGAGAAAATTCAAACCTCGCAATGTTTATTTTCTTTCCGGCCAACATCTGTGTGCATATTACCTTCTATTTATTGCTCCATGCCTGTCAAATTCCCTGGGGTATGACTTGCTTTACTCATTCATAATTGCATGAAATATCAACCAAATTCAGTAATTTTGACATGTATGGATAGCTTAGATCTGGCGCTACATGTTGCAATTATCGGCGGCTTCTTAGAGTTAACACTTGTGGAGAAAATTCAAACCTCGCAATGTTTATTTTCTTCCCGGCCAAAATCTGTGTACATATTACCGTCTATTTTTTGCTCCATGCATGTCAAATTCCCTGGGGTATGGACTTGCTTTACTCATTCATAATTGCATGAAATATCAACCAAATGCAGTAATTTTGACATGTATGTATAGCTTAGATATGGCGCTACATGTTGCAATTATCGGCGGCTTCTTAGAGTTAAAACTTGTGGAGAAAATTCAAACCTTCCAATGTCTATTTTTTTCCCGGCCACCATCTGTGTACATATTACCTTCTATTTATTGCTCCATGCCTGTCAAATTCCCTGGGGTATGGACTTGCTTTATTCATTCATAATTGCATGAAATATCAACCAAATGCAGTAATTTTGGACATGTATGGATAGCTTAGATCTGGCGCTACATGTTGCAATCATCGGCGGGTTCCTAGAGTTAAAACTTGTGGAGAAAATTCAAACCTCGCAATGTTTATTTTCTTTCCGGCCAACATCTGTGTGCATATTACCTTCTATTTATTGCTCCATGCCTGTCAAATTCCCTGGGGTATGACTTGCTTTACTCATTCATAATTGCATGAAATATCAACCAAATTCAGTAATTTTGACATGTATGGATAGCTTAGATCTGGCGCTACATGTTGCAATTATCGGCGGCTTCTTAGAGTTAAAACTTGTGGAGAAAATTCAAACCTCGCAATGTTTATTTTCTTTCCGGCCAACATCTGTGTGCATATTACCTTCTATTTATTGCTCCATGCCTGTCAAATTCCCTGGGGTATGACTTGCTTTACTCATTCATAATTGCATGAAATATCAACCAAATTCAGTAATTTTGACATGTATGGATAGCTTAGATCTGGCGCTACATGTTGCAATTATCGGCGGCTTCTTAGAGTTAAAACTTGTGGAGAAAATTCAAACCTCGCAATGTTTATTTTCTTTCCGGCCAACATCTGTGTACATATTACCGTCTATTTATTGCTCCATGCATGTCAAATTCCCTGGGGTATGGACTTGCTTTACTCATTCATAATTGCATGAAATATCAACCAAATTCAGTAATTTTGACATGTATGGATAGCTTAGATCTGGCGCTACATGTTGCAATTATCGGCGGCTTCTTAGAGTTAAAACTTGTGGAGAAAATTCAAACCTCGCAATGTTTATTTTCTTTCCGGCCAACATCTGTGTACATGTTACCGTCTATTTATTGCTCCATGCATGTCAAATTCCCTGGGGTATGGACTTGCTCTACTCATTCATAATTGCATGAAATATCAACCAAATTCAGTAATTTTGACATGTATGGATAGCTTAGATCTGGCGCTACATGTTGCAATTATCGGCGGCTTCTTAGAGTTAAAACTTGTGGAGAAAATTCAAACCTCGCAATGTTTATTTTCTTTCCGGCCAACATCTGTGTGCATATTACCTTCTATTTATTGCTCCATGCCTGTCAAATTCCCTGGGGTATGACTTGCTTTACTCATTCATAATTGCATGAAATATCAACCAAATTCAGTAATTTTGACATGTATGGATAGCTTAGATCTGGCGCTACATGTTGCAATTATCGGCGGCTTCTTAGAGTTAAAACTTGTGGAGAAAATTCAAACCTCGCAATGTTTATTTTCTTCCCGGCCAACATATGTGTACATGTTACCGTCTATTTATTGCTCCATGCATGTCAAATTCCCTGGGTATGGACTTGCTTTACTCATTCATAATTGCATGAAATATCAACCAAATTCAGTAATGTTGACATGTATGGATAGCTTAGATCTGGCGCTACATGTTGCAATTATCGGCGGCTTCTTAGAGTTAAAACTTGTGGAGAAAATTCAAACCTCGCAATGTTTATTTTCTTCCCGGCCACCATCTGTGTGCAGATTACCGTCTATTTATTGCTCCGTGCCTGTCAAATTCCCTGGGGTATGGACTTGCTCTACTCATTCATAATTGCATGAAATATCAACCAAATTCAGTAATTTTGACATGTATGGATAGCTTAGATCTGGCGCTACATGTTGCAATTATCGGCGGCTTCTTAGAGTTAACACTTGTGGAGAAAATTCAAACCTCGCAATGTTTATTTTCTTTCCGGCCAACATCTGTGTACATGTTACCGTCTATTTATTGCTCCATGCATGTCAAATTCCCTGGGGTATGGACTTGCTTTACTCATTCATAATTGCATGAAATATCAACCAAATTCAGTAATGTTGACATGTATGGATAGCTTAGATCTGGCGCTACATGTTGCAATTATCGGCGGCTTCTTAGAGTTAACACTTGTGGAGAAAATTCAAACCTCGCAATGTTTATTTTCTTCCCGGCCACCATCTGTGTGCAGATTATCGTCTATTTATTGCTCCATGCCTGTCAAATTCCCTGGGGTATGGACTTGCTCTACTCATTCATAATTGCATGAAATATCAACCAAATTCAGTAATTTTGACATGTATGGATAGCTTAGATCTGGCGCTACATGTTGCAATTATCGGCGGCTTCTTAGAGTTAAAACTTGTGGAGAAAATTCAAACCTCGCAATGTTTATTTTCTTTCCGGCCAACATCTGTGTACATGTTACCGTCTATTTATTGCTCCATGCCTGTCAAATTCCCTGGGGTATGGACTTGCTCTACTCATTCATAATTGCATGAAATATCAACCAAATTCAGTAATTTTGACATGTATGGATAGCTTAGATCTGGCGCTACATGTTGCAATTATCGGCGGCTTCTTAGAGTTAAAACTTGTGGAGAAAATTCAAACCTCGCAATGTTTATTTTCTTTCCGGCCAACATCTGTGTGCATATTACCTTCTATTTATTGCTCCATGCCTGTCAAATTCCCTGGGGTATGACTTGCTTTACTCATTCATAATTGCATGAAATATCAACCAAATTCAGTAATTTTGACATGTATGGATAGCTTAGATCTGGCGCTACATGTTGCAATTATCGGCGGCTTCTTAGAGTTAACACTTGTGGAGAAAATTCAAACCTCGCAATGTTTATTTTCTTTCCGGCCAACATCTGTGTACATATTACCGTCTATTTATTGCTCCATGCATGTCAAATTCCCTGGGGTATGGACTTGCTTTACTCATTCATAATTGCATGAAATATCAACCAAATTCAGTAATTTTGACATGTATGGATAGCTTAGATCTGGCGCTACATGTTGCAATTATCGGCGGCTTCTTAGAGTTAACACTTGTGGAGAAAATTCAAACCTCGCAATGTTTATTTTCTTCCCGGCCACAATCTGTGTACAGATTACCGTCTATTTTTTGCTCCATGCATGTCAAATTCCCTGGGGTATGGACTTGCTTTACTCATTCATAATTGCATGAAATATCAACCAAATGCAGTAATTTTGACATGTATGTATAGCTTAGATATGGCGCTACATGTTGCAATTATCGGCGGCTTCTTAGAGTTAAAACTTGTGGAGAAAATTCAAACCTCGCAATGTTTATTTTCTTTCCGGCCAACATATGTGTGCATATTACCTTCTATTTATTGCTCCATGCCTGTCAAATTCCCTAGGGTATGACTTGCTTTATTCATTCATAATTGCATGAAATATCAACCAAATTCAGTAATTTTGACATGTATGGATAGCTTAGATCTGGCGCTACATGTTGCAATTATCGGCGGCTTCTTAGAGTTAAAACTTGTGGAGAAAATTCAAACCTTCCAATGTCTATTTTTTTCCCGGCCACCATCTGTGTACATATTACCTTCTATTTATTGCTCCATGCCTGTCAAATTCCCTGGGGTATGGACTTGCTTTATTCATTCATAATTGCATGAAATATCAACCAAATGCAGTAATTTTGGACATGTATGGATAGCTTAGATCTGGCGCTACATGTTGCAATCATCGGCGGGTTCCTAGAGTTAAAACTTGTGGAGAAAATTCAAACCTCGCAATGTTTATTTTCTTTCCGGCCAACATCTGTGTGCATATTACCTTCTATTTATTGCTGCATGCCTGTCAAATTCCCTGGGGTATGACTTGCTTTACTCATTCATAATTGCATGAAATATCAACCAAATTCAGTAATTTTGACATGTATGGATAGCTTAGATCTGGCGCTACATGTTGCAATTATCGGCGGCTTCTTAGAGTTAAAACTTGTGGAGAAAATTCAAACCTCGCAATGTTTATTTTCTTTCCGGCCAACATCTGTGTGCATATTACCTTCTATTTATTGCTCCATGCATGTCAAATTCCCTGGGGTATGACTTGCTTTACTCATTCATAATTGCATGAAATATCAACCAAATTCAGTAATTTTGACATGTATGGATAGCTTAGATCTGGCGCTACATGTTGCAATTATCGGCGGCTTCTTAGAGTTAACACTTGTGGAGAAAATTCAAACCTCGCAATGTTTATTTTCTTTCCGGCCAACATCTGTGTACATATTACCGTCTATTTATTGCTCCATGCATGTCAAATTCCCTGGGGTATGGACTTGCTTTACTCATTCATAATTGCATGAAATATCAACCAAATTCAGTAATTTTGACATGTATGGATAGCTTAGATCTGGCGCTACATGTTGCAATTATCGGCGGCTTCTTAGAGTTAACACTTGTGGAGAAAATTCAAACCTCGCAATGTTTATTTTCTTCCCGGCCAAAATCTGTGTACATATTACCGTCTATTTTTGCTCCATGCATGTCAAATTCCCTGGGGTATGGACTTGCTTTACTCATTCATAATTGCATGAAATATCAACCAAATGCAGTAATTTTGACATGTATGTATAGCTTAGATATGGCGCTACATGTTGCAATTATCGGCGGCTTCTTAGAGTTAAAACTTGTGGAGAAAATTCAAACCTCGCAATGTTTATTTTCTTTCCGGCCAACATCTGTGTACATATTACCGTCTATTTATTGCTCCATGCATGTCAAATTCCCTGGGGTATGGACTTGCTTTACTCATTCATAATTGCATGAAATATCAACCAAATTCAGTAATTTTGACATGTATGGATAGCTTAGATCTGGCGCTACATGTTGCAATTATCGGCGGCTTCTTAGAGTTAAAACTTGTGGAGAAAATTCAAACCTCGCAATGTTTATTTTCTTTCCGGCCAACATCTGTGTACATGTTACCGTCTATTTATTGCTCCATGCATGTCAAATTCCCTGGGGTATGGACTTGCTCTACTCATTCATAATTGCATGAAATATCAACCAAATTCAGTAATTTTGACATGTATGGATAGCTTAGATCTGGCGCTACATGTTGCAATTATCGGCGGCTTCTTAGAGTTAAAACTTGTGGAGAAAATTCAAACCTCGCAATGTTTATTTTCTTTCCGGCCAACATCTGTGTGCATATTACCTTCTATTTATTGCTCCATGCCTGTCAAATTCCCTGGGGTATGACTTGCTTTACTCATTCATAATTGCATGAAATATCAACCAAATTCAGTAATTTTGACATGTATGGATAGCTTAGATCTGGCGCTACATGTTGCAATTATCGGCGGCTTCTTAGAGTTAAAACTTGTGGAGAAAATTCAAACCTCGCAATGTTTATTTTCTTCCCGGCCAACATATGTGTACATGTTACCGTCTATTTATTGCTCCATGCATGTCAAATTCCCTGGGTATGGACTTGCTTTACTCATTCATAATTGCATGAAATATCAACCAAATTCAGTAATGTTGACATGTATGGATAGCTTAGATCTGGCGCTACATGTTGCAATTATCGGCGGCTTCTTAGAGTTAAAACTTGTGGAGAAAATTCAAACCTCGCAATGTTTATTTTCTTCCCGGCCACCATCTGTGTGCAGATTACCGTCTATTTATTGCTCCGTGCCTGTCAAATTCCCTGGGGTATGGACTTGCTCTACTCATTCATAATTGCATGAAATATCAACCAAATTCAGTAATTTTGACATGTATGGATAGCTTAGATCTGGCGCTACATGTTGCAATTATCGGCGGCTTCTTAGAGTTAAAACTTGTGGAGAAAATTCAAACCTCGCAATGTTTATTTTCTTTCCGGCCAACATCTGTGTACATGTTACCGTCTATTTATTGCTCCATGCATGTCAAATTCCCTGGGGTATGGACTTGCTTTACTCATTCATAATTGCATGAAATATCAACCAAATTCAGTAATGTTGACATGTATGGATAGCTTAGATCTGGCGCTACATGTTGCAATTATCGGCGGCTTCTTAGAGTTAACACTTGTGGAGAAAATTCAAACCTCGCAATGTTTATTTTCTTCCCGGCCACCATCTGTGTGCAGATTATCGTCTATTTATTGCTCCATGCCTGTCAAATTCCCTGGGGTATGGACTTGCTCTACTCATTCATAATTGCATGAAATATCAACCAAATTCAGTAATTTTGACATGTATGGATAGCTTAGATCTGGCGCTACATGTTGCAATTATCGGCGGCTTCTTAGAGTTAAAACTTGTGGAGAAAATTCAAACCTCGCAATGTTTATTTTCTTTCCGGCCAACATCTGTGTACATGTTACCGTCTATTTATTGCTCCATGCCTGTCAAATTCCCTGGGGTATGGACTTGCTCTACTCATTCATAATTGCATGAAATATCAACCAAATTCAGTAATTTTGACATGTATGGATAGCTTAGATCTGGCGCTACATGTTGCAATTATCGGCGGCTTCTTAGAGTTAAAACTTGTGGAGAAAATTCAAACCTCGCAATGTTTATTTTCTTTCCGGCCAACATCTGTGTGCATATTACCTTCTATTTATTGCTCCATGCCTGTCAAATTCCCTGGGGTATGACTTGCTTTACTCATTCATAATTGCATGAAATATCAACCAAATTCAGTAATTTTGACATGTATGGATAGCTTAGATCTGGCGCTACATGTTGCAATTATCGGCGGCTTCTTAGAGTTAACACTTGTGGAGAAAATTCAAACCTCGCAATGTTTATTTTCTTTCCGGCCAACATCTGTGTACATATTACCGTCTATTTATTGCTCCATGCATGTCAAATTCCCTGGGGTATGGACTTGCTTTACTCATTCATAATTGCATGAAATATCAACCAAATTCAGTAATTTTGACATGTATGGATAGCTTAGATCTGGCGCTACATGTTGCAATTATCGGCGGCTTCTTAGAGTTAACACTTGTGGAGAAAATTCAAACCTCGCAATGTTTATTTTCTTCCCGGCCACAATCTGTGTACAGATTACCGTCTATTTTTTGCTCCATGCATGTCAAATTCCCTGGGGTATGGACTTGCTTTACTCATTCATAATTGCATGAAATATCAACCAAATGCAGTAATTTTGACATGTATGTATAGCTTAGATATGGCGCTACATGTTGCAATTATCGGCGGCTTCTTAGAGTTAAAACTTGTGGAGAAAATTCAAACCTCGCAATGTTTATTTTCTTTCCGGCCAACATATGTGTGCATATTACCTTCTATTTATTGCTCCATGCCTGTCAAATTCCCTAGGGTATGACTTGCTTTATTCATTCATAATTGCATGAAATATCAACCAAATTCAGTAATTTTGACATGTATGGATAGCTTAGATCTGGCGCTACATGTTGCAATTATCGGCGGCTTCTTAGAGTTAAAACTTGTGGAGAAAATTCAAACCTCGCAATGTTTATTTTCTTTCCGGCCAACATCTGTGTGCATATTACCTTCTATTTATTGCTCCATGCCTGTCAAATTCCCTGGGGTATGACTTGCTTTACTCATTCATAATTGCATGAAATATCAACCAAATTCAGTAATTTTGACATGTATGGATAGCTTAGATCTGGCGCTACATGTTGCAATTATCGGCGGCTTCTTAGAGTTAACACTTGTGGAGAAAATTCAAACCTCGCAATGTTTATTTTCTTTCCGGCCAACATCTGTGTACATATTACCGTCTATTTATTGCTCCATGCATGTCAAATTCCCTGGGGTATGGACTTGCTTTACTCATTCATAATTGCATGAAATATCAACCAAATTCAGTAATGTTGACATGTATGGATAGCTTAGATCTGGCGCTACATGTTGCAATTATCGGCGGCTTCTTAGAGTTAACACTTGTGGAGAAAATTCAAACCTCGCAATGTTTATTTTCTTCCCGGCCACCATCTGTGTGCAGATTACCGTCTATTTATTGCTCCATGCCTGTCAAATTCCCTGGGGTATGGACTTGCTCTACTCATTCATAATTGCATGAAATATCAACCAAATTCAGTAATTTTGACATGTATGGATAGCTTAGATCTGGCGCTACATGTTGCAATTATCGGCGGCTTCTTAGAGTTAAAACTTGTGGAGAAAATTCAAACCTCGCAATGTTTATTTTCTTTCCGGCCAACATCTGTGTACATGTTACCGTCTATTTATTGCTCCATGCATGTCAAATTCCCTGGGGTATGGACTTGCTTTACTCATTCATAATTGCATGAAATATCAACCAAATTCAGTAATGTTGACATGTATGGATAGCTTAGATCTGGCGCTACATGTTGCAATTATCGGCGGCTTCTTAGAGTTAACACTTGTGGAGAAAATTCAAACCTCGCAATGTTTATTTTCTTCCCGGCCACCATCTGTGTGCAGATTACCGTCTATTTATTGCTCCATGCCTGTCAAATTCCCTGGGGTATGGACTTGCTCTACTCATTCATAATTGCATGAAATATCAACCAAATTCAGTAATTTTGACATGTATGGATAGCTTAGATCTGGCGCTACATGTTGCAATTATCGGCGGCTTCTTAGAGTTAAAACTTGTGGAGAAAATTCAAACCTCGCAATGTTTATTTTCTTTCCGGCCAACATCTGTGTGCATATTACCTTCTATTTATTGCTCCATGCCTGTCAAATTCCCTGGGGTATGACTTGCTTTACTCATTCATAATTGCATGAAATATCAACCAAATTCAGTAATTTTGACATGTATGGATAGCTTAGATCTGGCGCTACATGTTGCAATTATCGGCGGCTTCTTAGAGTTAACACTTGTGGAGAAAATTCCAACCTCGCAATGTTTATTTTCTTTCCGGCCAACATCTGTGTACATATTACCGTCTATTTATTGCTCCATGCATGTCAAATTCCCTGGGGTATGGACTTGCTTTACTCATTCATAATTGCATGAAATATCAACCAAATTCAGTAATTTTGACATGTATGGATAGCTTAGATCTGGCGCTACATGTTGCAATTATCGGCGGCTTCTTAGAGTTAACACTTGTGGAGAAAATTCAAACCTCGCAATGTTTATTTTCTTCCCGGCCACAATCTGTGTACATATTACCGTCTATTTTTTGCTCCATGCATGTCAAATTCCCTGGGGTATGGACTTGCTTTACTCATTCATAATTGCATGAAATATCAACCAAATGCAGTAATTTTGACATGTATGTATAGCTTAGATATGGCGCTACATGTTGCAATTATCGGCGGCTTCTTAGAGTTAAAACTTGTGGAGAAAATTCAAACCTCGCAATGTTTATTTTCTTTCCGGCCAACATATGTGTGCATATTACCTTCTATTTATTGCTCCATGCCTGTCAAATTCCCTAGGGTATGACTTGCTTTATTCATTCATAATTGCATGAAATATCAACCAAATTCAGTAATTTTGACATGTATGGATAGCTTAGATCTGGCGCTACATGTTGCAATTATCGGCGGCTTCTTAGAGTTAAAACTTGTGGAGAAAATTCAAACCTCGCAATGTTTATTTTCTTTCCGGCCAACATCTGTGTGCATATTACCTTCTATTTATTGCTCCATGCCTGTCAAATTCCCTGGGGTATGACTTGCTTTACTCATTCATAATTGCATGAAATATCAACCAAATTCAGTAATTTTGACATGTATGGATAGCTTAGATCTGGCGCTACATGTTGCAATTATCGGCGGCTTCTTAGAGTTAACACTTGTGGAGAAAATTCAAACCTCGCAATGTTTATTTTCTTTCCGGCCAACATCTGTGTACATATTACCGTCTATTTATTGCTCCATGCATGTCAAATTCCCTGGGGTATGGACTTGCTTTACTCATTCATAATTGCATGAAATATCAACCAAATGCAGTAATTTTGACATGTATGTATAGCTTAGATATGGCGCTACATGTTGCAATTATCGGCGGCTTCTTAGAGTTAAAACTTGTGGAGAAAATTCAAACCTCGCAATGTTTATTTTCTTTCCGGCCAACATATGTGTGCATATTACCTTCTATTTATTGCTCCATGCCTGTCAAATTCCCTAGGGTATGACTTGCTTTATTCATTCATAATTGCATGAAATATCAACCAAATTCAGTAATTTTGACATGTATGGATAGCTTAGATCTGGCGCTACATGTTGCAATTATCGGCGGCTTCTTAGAGTTAACACTTGTGGAGAAAATTCAAACCTCGCAATGTTTATTTTCTTCCCGGCCACCATCTGTGTGCAGATTACCGTCTATTTATTGCTCCATGCCTGTCAAATTCCCTGGGGTATGGACTTGCTTTACTCATTCATAATTGCATGAAATATCAACCAAATTCAGTAATGTTGACATGTATGGATAGCTTAGATCTGGCGCTACATGTTGCAATTATCGGCGGCTTCTTAGAGTTAACACTTGTGGAGAAAATTCCAACCTCGCAATGTTTATTTTCTTTCCGGCCAACATCTGTGTACATATTACCGTCTATTTATTGCTCCATGCATGTCAAATTCCCTGGGGTATGGACTTGCTTTACTCATTCATAATTGCATGAAATATCAACCAAATTCAGTAATTTTGACATGTATGGATAGCTTAGATCTGGCGCTACATGTTGCAATTATCGGCGGCTTCTTAGAGTTAACACTTGTGGAGAAAATTCAAACCTCGCAATGTTTATTTTCTTCCCGGCCACAATCTGTGTACATATTACCGTCTATTTTTTGCTCCATGCATGTCAAATTCCCTGGGGTATGGACTTGCTTTACTCATTCATAATTGCATGAAATATCAACCAAATGCAGTAATTTTGACATGTATGTATAGCTTAGATATGGCGCTACATGTTGCAATTATCGGCGGCTTCTTAGAGTTAAAACTTGTGGAGAAAATTCAAACCTCGCAATGTTTATTTTCTTTCCGGCCAACATATGTGTGCATATTACCTTCTATTTATTGCTCCATGCCTGTCAAATTCCCTAGGGTATGACTTGCTTTATTCATTCATAATTGCATGAAATATCAACCAAATTCAGTAATTTTGACATGTATGGATAGCTTAGATCTGGCGCTACATGTTGCAATTATCGGCGGCTTCTTAGAGTTAAAACTTGTGGAGAAAATTCAAACCTCGCAATGTTTATTTTCTTTCCGGCCAACATCTGTGTGCATATTACCTTCTATTTATTGCTCCATGCCTGTCAAATTCCCTGGGGTATGACTTGCTTTACTCATTCATAATTGCATGAAATATCAACCAAATTCAGTAATTTTGACATGTATGGATAGCTTAGATCTGGCGCTACATGTTGCAATTATCGGCGGCTTCTTAGAGTTAACACTTGTGGAGAAAATTCAAACCTCGCAATGTTTATTTTCTTTCCGGCCAACATCTGTGTACATATTACCGTCTATTTATTGCTCCATGCATGTCAAATTCCCTGGGGTATGGACTTGCTTTACTCATTCATAATTGCATGAAATATCAACCAAATGCAGTAATTTTGACATGTATGTATAGCTTAGATATGGCGCTACATGTTGCAATTATCGGCGGCTTCTTAGAGTTAAAACTTGTGGAGAAAATTCAAACCTCGCAATGTTTATTTTCTTTCCGGCCAACATATGTGTGCATATTACCTTCTATTTATTGCTCCATGCCTGTCAAATTCCCTAGGGTATGACTTGCTTTATTCATTCATAATTGCATGAAATATCAACCAAATTCAGTAATTTTGACATGTATGGATAGCTTAGATCTGGCGCTACATGTTGCAATTATCGGCGGCTTCTTAGAGTTAACACTTGTGGAGAAAATTCAAACCTCGCAATGTTTATTTTCTTCCCGGCCACCATCTGTGTGCAGATTACCGTCTATTTATTGCTCCATGCCTGTCAAATTCCCTGGGGTATGGACTTGCTTTACTCATTCATAATTGCATGAAATATCAACCAAATTCAGTAATGTTGACATGTATGGATAGCTTAGATCTGGCGCTACATGTTGCAATTATCGGCGGCTTCTTAGAGTTAACACTTGTGGAGAAAATTCAAACCTCGCAATGTTTATTTTCTTCCCGGCCACCATCTGTGTGCAGATTACCTTTTATTTATTGCTCAATGCCTGTCAAATTCCCTGGGGTATGGACTTGCTTTACTCATTCATAATTGCATGAAATATCAACCAAATTCAGTAATTTTGACATGTATGGATAGCTTAGATCTGGCGCTACATGTTGCAATTATCGGCGGCTTCTTAGAGTTAAAACTTGTGGAGAAAATTCAAACCTCGCAATGTTTATTTTCTTTCCGGCAAACATCTGTGTACATGTTACCGTCTATTTATTGCTCCATGCATGTCAAATTCCCTGGGGTATGGACTTGCTCTACTCATTCATAATTGCATGAAATATCAACCAAATTCAGTAATTTTGACATGTATGGATAGCTTAGATCTGGCGCTACATGTTGCAATTATCGGCGGCTTCTTAGAGTTAAAACTTGTGGAGAAAATTCAAACCTCGCAATGTTTATTTTCTTCCCGGCCAACATATGTGTACATGTTACCGTCTATTTATTGCTCCATGCATGTCAAATTCCCTGGGGTATGGACTTGCTTTACTCATTCATAATTGCATGAAATATCAACCAAATTCAGTAATGTTGACATGTATGGATAGCTTAGATCTGGCGCTACATGTTGCAATTATCGGCGGCTTCTTAGAGTTAAAACTTGTGGAGAAAATTCAAACCTCGCAATGTTTATTTTCTTTCCGGCCAACATCTGTGTGCATATTACCTTCTATTTATTGCTCCATGCCTGTCAAATTCCCTGGGGTATGACTTGCTTTACTCATTCATAATTGCATGAAATATCAACCAAATTCAGTAATTTTGACATGTATGGATAGCTTAGATCTGGCGCTACATGTTGCAATTATCGGCGGCTTCTTAGAGTTAAAACTTGTGGAGAAAATTCAAACCTCGCAATGTTTATTTTCTTTCCGGCCAACATCTGTGTGCATATTACCTTCTATTTATTGCTCCATGCCTGTCAAATTCCCTGGGGTATGGACTTGCTTTACTCATTCATAATTGCATGAAATATCAACCAAATTCAGTAATTTTGACATGTATGGATAGCTTAGATCTGGCGCTACATGTTGCAATTATCGGCGGCTTCTTAGAGTTAACACTTGTGGAGAAAATTCAAACCTCGCAATGTTTATTTTCTTCCCGGCCAAAATCTGTGTACATATTACCGTCTATTTTTTGCTCCATGCATGTCAAATTCCCTGGGGTATGGACTTGCTTTACTCATTCATAATTGCATGAAATATCAACCAAATGCAGTAATTTTGACATGTATGTATAGCTTAGATATGGCGCTACATGTTGCAATTATCGGCGGCTTCTTAGAGTTAAAACTTGTGGAGAAAATTCAAACCTCGCAATGTTTATTTTCTTTCCGGCCAACATATGTGTGCATATTACCTTCTATTTATTGCTCCATGCCTGTCAAATTCCCTAGGGTATGACTTGCTTTATTCATTCATAATTGCATGAAATATCAACCAAATTCAGTAATTTTGACATGTATGGATAGCTTAGATCTGGCGCTACATGTTGCAATTATCGGCGGCTTCTTAGAGTTAACACTTGTGGAGAAAATTCAAACCTCGCAATGTTTATTTTCTTCCCGGCCACCATCTGTGTGCAGATTACCGTCTATTTATTGCTCCATGCCTGTCAAATTCCCTGGGGTATGGACTTGCTTTACTCATTCATAATTGCATGAAATATCAACCAAATTCAGTAATGTTGACATGTATGGATAGCTTAGATCTGGCGCTACATGTTGCAATTATCGGCGGCTTCTTAGAGTTAACACTTGTGGAGAAAATTCAAACCTCGCAATGTTTATTTTCTTCCCGGCCACCATCTGTGTGCAGATTACCTTTTATTTATTGCTCAATGCCTGTCAAATTCCCTGGGGTATGGACTTGCTTTACTCATTCATAATTGCATGAAATATCAACCAAATTCAGTAATTTTGACATGTATGGATAGCTTAGATCTGGCGCTACATGTTGCAATTATCGGCGGCTTCTTAGAGTTAAAACTTGTGGAGAAAATTCAAACCTCGCAATGTTTATTTTCTTTCCGGCCAACATCTGTGTACATGTTACCGTCTATTTATTGCTCCATGCATGTCAAATTCCCTGGGGTATGGACTTGCTCTACTCATTCATAATTGCATGAAATATCAACCAAATTCAGTAATTTTGACATGTATGGATAGCTTAGATCTGGCGCTACATGTTGCAATTATCGGCGGCTTCTTAGAGTTAAAACTTGTGGAGAAAATTCAAACCTCGCAATGTTTATTTTCTTCCCGGCCAACATATGTGTACATGTTACCGTCTATTTATTGCTCCATGCATGTCAAATTCCCTGGGGTATGGACTTGCTTTACTCATTCATAATTGCATGAAATATCAACCAAATTCAGTAATGTTGACATGTATGGATAGCTTAGATCTGGCGCTACATGTTGCAATTATCGGCGGCTTCTTAGAGTTAAAACTTGTGGAGAAAATTCAAACCTCGCAATGTTTATTTTCTTTCCGGCCAACATCTGTGTGCATATTACCTTCTATTTATTGCTCCATGCCTGTCAAATTCCCTGGGGTATGACTTGCTTTACTCATTCATAATTGCATGAAATATCAACCAAATTCAGTAATTTTGACATGTATGGATAGCTTAGATCTGGCGCTACATGTTGCAATTATCGGCGGCTTCTTAGAGTTAAAACTTGTGGAGAAAATTCAAACCTCGCAATGTTTATTTTCTTTCCGGCCAACATCTGTGTGCATATTACCTTCTATTTATTGCTCCATGCCTGTCAAATTCCCTGGGGTATGACTTGCTTTACTCATTCATAATTGCATGAAATATCAACCAAATTCAGTAATTTTGACATGTATGGATAGCTTAGATCTGGCGCTACATGTTGCAATTATCGGCGGCTTCTTAGAGTTAACACTTGTGGAGAAAATTCAAACCTCGCAATGTTTATTTTCTTTCCGGCCAACATCTGTGTACATATTACCGTCTATTTATTGCTCCATGCATGTCAAATTCCCTGGGGTATGGACTTGCTTTACTCATTCATAATTGCATGAAATATCAACCAAATTCAGTAATTTTGACATGTATGGATAGCTTAGATCTGGCGCTACATGTTGCAATTATCGGCGGCTTCTTAGAGTTAACACTTGTGGAGAAAATTCAAACCTCGCAATGTTTATTTTCTTCCCGGCCAAAATCTGTGTACATATTACCGTCTATTTTTTGCTCCATGCATGTCAAATTCCCTGGGGTATGGACTTGCTTTACTCATTCATAATTGCATGAAATATCAACCAAATGCAGTAATTTTGACATGTATGTATAGCTTAGATATGGCGCTACATGTTGCAATTATCGGCGGCTTCTTAGAGTTAAAACTTGTGGAGAAAATTCAAACCTCGCAATTTTTATTTTCTTTCCGGCCAACATATGTGTGCATATTACCTTCTATTTATTGCTCCATGCCTGTCAAATTCCCTAGGGTATGACTTGCTTTATTCATTCATAATTGCATGAAATATCAACCAAATTCAGTAATTTTGACATGTATGGATAGCTTAGATCTGGCGCTACATGTTGCAATTATCGGCGGCTTCTTAGAGTTAACACTTGTGGAGAAAATTCAAACCTCGCAATGTTTATTTTCTTCCCGGCCACCATCTGTGTGCAGATTACCGTCTATTTATTGCTCCATGCCTGTCAAATTCCCTGGGGTATGGACTTGCTTTACTCATTCATAATTGCATGAAATATCAACCAAATTCAGTAATGTTGACATGTATGGATAGCTTAGATCTGGCGCTACATGTTGCAATTATCGGCGGCTTCTTAGAGTTAAAACTTGTGGAGAAAATTCAAACCTCGCAATGTTTATTTTCTTTCCGGCCAACATCTGTGTGCATATTACCTTCTATTTATTGCTCCATGCCTGTCAAATTCCCTGGGGTATGACTTGCTTTACTCATTCATAATTGCATGAAATATCAACCAAATTCAGTAATTTTGACATGTATGGATAGCTTAGATCTGGCGCTACATGTTGCAATTATCGGCGGCTTCTTAGAGTTAAAACTTGTGGAGAAAATTCAAACCTCGCAATGTTTATTTTCTTCCCGGCCAACATATGTGTACATGTTACCGTCTATTTATTGCTCCATGCATGTCAAATTCCCTGGGGTATGGACTTGCTTTACTCATTCATAATTGCATGAAATATCAACCAAATTCAGTAATGTTGACATGTATGGATAGCTTAGATCTGGCGCTACATGTTGCAATTATCGGCGGCTTCTTAGAGTTAACACTTGTGGAGAAAATTCAAACCTCGCAATGTTTATTTTCTTCCCGGCCACCATCTGTGTGCAGATTACCGTCTATTTATTGCTCCATGCCTGTCAAATTCCCTGGGGTATGGACTTGCTCTACTCATTCATAATTGCATGAAATATCAACCAAATTCAGTAATTTTGACATGTATGGATAGCTTAGATCTGGCGCTACATGTTGCAATTATCGGCGGCTTCTTAGAGTTAAAACTTGTGGAGAAAATTCAAACCTCGCAATGTTTATTTTCTTTCCGGCCAACATCTGTGTACATGTTACCGTCTATTTATTGCTCCATGCATGTCAAATTCCCTGGGGTATGGACTTGCTCTACTCATTCATAATTGCATGAAATATCAACCAAATTCAGTAATTTTGACATGTATGGATAGCTTAGATCTGGCGCTACATGTTGCAATTATCGGCGGCTTCTTAGAGTTAAAACTTGTGGAGAAAATTCAAACCTCGCAATGTTTATTTTCTTTCCGGCCAACATATGTGTGCATATTACCTTCTATTTATTGCTCCATGCCTGTCAAATTCCCTAGGGTATGACTTGCTTTATTCATTCATAATTGCATGAAATATCAACCAAATTCAGTAATTTTGACATGTATGGATAGCTTAGATCTGGCGCTACATGTTGCAATTATCGGCGGCTTCTTAGAGTTAACACTTGTGGAGAAAATTCAAACCTCGCAATGTTTATTTTCTTCCCGGCCACCATCTGTGTGCAGATTACCGTCTATTTATTGCTCCATGCCTGTCAAATTCCCTGGGGTATGGACTTGCTTTACTCATTCATAATTGCATGAAATATCAACCAAATTCAGTAATGTTGACATGTATGGATAGCTTAGATCTGGCGCTACATGTTGCAATTATCGGCGGCTTCTTAGAGTTAAAACTTGTGGAGAAAATTCAAACCTCGCAATGTTTATTTTCTTTCCGGCCAACATCTGTGTGCATATTACCTTCTATTTATTGCTCCATGCCTGTCAAATTCCCTGGGGTATGACTTGCTTTACTCATTCATAATTGCATGAAATATCAACCAAATTCAGTAATTTTGACATGTATGGATAGCTTAGATCTGGCGCTACATGTTGCAATTATCGGCGGCTTCTTAGAGTTAAAACTTGTGGAGAAAATTCAAACCTCGCAATGTTTATTTTCTTTCCGGCCAACATCTGTGTGCATATTACCTTCTATTTATTGCTCCATGCCTGTCAAATTCCCTGGGGTATGACTTGCTTTACTCATTCATAATTGCATGAAATATCAACCAAATTCAGTAATTTTGACATGTATGGATAGCTTAGATCTGGCGCTACATGTTGCAATTATCGGCGGCTTCTTAGAGTTAACACTTGTGGAGAAAATTCAAACCTCGCAATGTTTATTTTCTTTCCGGCCAACATCTGTGTACATATTACCGTCTATTTATTGCTCCATGCATGTCAAATTCCCTGGGGTATGGACTTGCTTTACTCATTCATAATTGCATGAAATATCAACCAAATTCAGTAATTTTGACATGTATGGATAGCTTAGATCTGGCGCTACATGTTGCAATTATCGGCGGCTTCTTAGAGTTAACACTTGTGGAGAAAATTCAAACCTCGCAATGTTTATTTTCTTCCCGGCCAAAATCTGTGTACATATTACCGTCTATTTTTTGCTCCATGCATGTCAAATTCCCTGGGGTATGGACTTGCTTTACTCATTCATAATTGCATGAAATATCAACCAAATGCAGTAATTTTGACATGTATGTATAGCTTAGATATGGCGCTACATGTTGCAATTATCGGCGGCTTCTTAGAGTTAAAACTTGTGGAGAAAATTCAAACCTCGCAATTTTTATTTTCTTTCCGGCCAACATATGTGTGCATATTACCTTCTATTTATTGCTCCATGCCTGTCAAATTCCCTAGGGTATGACTTGCTTTATTCATTCATAATTGCATGAAATATCAACCAAATTCAGTAATTTTGACATGTATGGATAGCTTAGATCTGGCGCTACATGTTGCAATTATCGGCGGCTTCTTAGAGTTAACACTTGTGGAGAAAATTCAAACCTCGCAATGTTTATTTTCTTCCCGGCCACCATCTGTGTGCAGATTACCGTCTATTTATTGCTCCATGCCTGTCAAATTCCCTGGGGTATGGACTTGCTTTACTCATTCATAATTGCATGAAATATCAACCAAATTCAGTAATGTTGACATGTATGGATAGCTTAGATCTGGCGCTACATGTTGCAATTATCGGCGGCTTCTTAGAGTTAAAACTTGTGGAGAAAATTCAAACCTCGCAATGTTTATTTTCTTTCCGGCCAACATCTGTGTGCATATTACCTTCTATTTATTGCTCCATGCCTGTCAAATTCCCTGGGGTATGACTTGCTTTACTCATTCATAATTGCATGAAATATCAACCAAATTCAGTAATTTTGACATGTATGGATAGCTTAGATCTGGCGCTACATGTTGCAATTATCGGCGGCTTCTTAGAGTTAAAACTTGTGGAGAAAATTCAAACCTCGCAATGTTTATTTTCTTCCCGGCCAACATATGTGTACATGTTACCGTCTATTTATTGCTCCATGCATGTCAAATTCCCTGGGGTATGGACTTGCTTTACTCATTCATAATTGCATGAAATATCAACCAAATTCAGTAATGTTGACATGTATGGATAGCTTAGATCTGGCGCTACATGTTGCAATTATCGGCGGCTTCTTAGAGTTAACACTTGTGGAGAAAATTCAAACCTCGCAATGTTTATTTTCTTCCCGGCCACCATCTGTGTGCAGATTACCGTCTATTTATTGCTCCATGCCTGTCAAATTCCCTGGGGTATGGACTTGCTCTACTCATTCATAATTGCATGAAATATCAACCAAATTCAGTAATTTTGACATGTATGGATAGCTTAGATCTGGCGCTACATGTTGCAATTATCGGCGGCTTCTTAGAGTTAAAACTTGTGGAGAAAATTCTAACCTCGCAATGTTTATTTTCTTTCCGGCCAACATCTGTGTACATGTTACCGTCTATTTATTGCTCCATGCATGTCAAATTCCCTGGGGTATGGACTTGCTCTACTCATTCATAATTGCATGAAATATCAACCAAATTCAGTAATTTTGACATGTATGGATAGCTTAGATCTGGCGCTACATGTTGCAATTATCGGCGGCTTCTTAGAGTTAAAACTTGTGGAGAAAATTCAAACCTCGCAATGTTTATTTTCTTTCCGGCCAACATATGTGTGCATATTACCTTCTATTTATTGCTCCATGCCTGTCAAATTCCCTAGGGTATGACTTGCTTTATTCATTCATAATTGCATGAAATATCAACCAAATTCAGTAATTTTGACATGTATGGATAGCTTAGATCTGGCGCTACATGTTGCAATTATCGGCGGCTTCTTAGAGTTAACACTTGTGGAGAAAATTCAAACCTCGCAATGTTTATTTTCTTCCCGGCCACCATCTGTGTGCAGATTACCGTCTATTTATTGCTCCATGCCTGTCAAATTCCCTGGGGTATGGACTTGCTTTACTCATTCATAATTGCATGAAATATCAACCAAATTCAGTAATTTTGACATGTATGGATAGCTTAGATCTGGCGCTACATGTTGCAATTATCGGCGGCTTCTTAGAGTTAAAACTTGTGGAGAAAATTCAAACCTCGCAATGTTTATTTTCTTTCCGGCCAACATCTGTGTGCATATTACCTTCTATTTATTGCTCCATGCCTGTCAAATTCCCTGGGGTATGACTTGCTTTACTCATTCATAATTGCATGAAATATCAACCAAATTCAGTAATTTTGACATGTATGGATAGCTTAGATCTGGCGCTACATGTTGCAATTATCGGCGGCTTCTTAGAGTTAACACTTGTGGAGAAAATTCAAACCTCGCAATGTTTATTTTCTTTCCGGCCAACATCTGTGTACATGTTACCGTCTATTTATTGCTCCATGCATGTCAAATTCCCTGGGGTATGGACTTGCTTTACTCATTCATAATTGCATGAAATATCAACCAAATTCAGTAATTTTGACATGTATGGATAGCTTAGATCTGGCGCTACATGTTGCAATTATCGGCGGCTTCTTAGAGTTAACACTTGTGGAGAAAATTCAAACCTCGCAATGTTTATTTTCTTCCCGGCCAAAATCTGTGTACATATTACCGTCTATTTTTTGCTCCATGCATGTCAAATTCCCTGGGGTATGGACTTGCTTTACTCATTCATAATTGCATGAAATATCAACCAAATTCAGTAATTTTGACATGTATGTATAGCTTAGATCTGGCGCTACATGTTGCAATTATCGGCGGCTTCTTAGAGTTAACACTTGTGGAGAAAATTCAAACCTCGCAATGTTTATTTTCTTTCCGGCCAACATATGTGTGCATATTACCTTCTATTTATTGCTCCATGCCTGTCAAATTCCCTAGGGTATGACTTGCTTTATTCATTCATAATTGCATGAAATATCAACCAAATTCAGTAATTTTGACATGTATGGATAGCTTAGATCTGGCGCTACATGTTGCAATTATCGGCGGCTTCTTAGAGTTAACACTTGTGGAGAAAATTCAAACCTCGCAATGTTTATTTTCTTCCCGGCCACCATCTGTGTGCAGATTACCGTCTATTTATTGCTCCATGCCTGTCAAATTCCCTGGGGTATGGACTTGCTTTACTCATTCATAATTGCATGAAATATCAACCAAATTCAGTAATGTTGACATGTATGGATAGCTTGGATCTGGCGCTACATGTTGCAATTATCGGCGGCTTCTTAGAGTTAACACTTGTGGAGAAAATTCAAACCTCGCAATGTTTATTTTCTTCCCGGCCACCATCTGTGTGCAGATTACCTTTTATTTATTGCTCAATGCCTGTCAAATTCCCTGGGGTATGGACTTGCTTTACTCATTCATAATTGCATGAAATATCAACCAAATTCAGTAATGTTGACATGTATGGATAGCTTAGATCTGGCGCTACATGTTGCAATTATCGGCGGCTTCTTAGAGTTAAAACTTGTGGAGAAAATTCAAACCTCGCAATGTTTATTTTCTTCCCGGCCAACATATGTGTACATGTTACCGTCTATTTATTGCTCCATGCATGTCAAATTCCCTGGGGTATGGACTTGCTTTACTCATTCATAATTGCATGAAATATCAACCAAATTCAGTAATTTTGACATGTATGGATAGCTTAGATCTGGCGCTACATGTTGCAATTATCGGCGGCTTCTTAGAGTTAAAACTTGTGGAGAAAATTCTAACCTCGCAATGTTTATTTTCTTTCCGGCCAACATCTGTGTACATGTTACCGTCTATTTATTGCTCCATGCATGTCAAATTCCCTGGGGTATGGACTTGCTCTACTCATTCATAATTGCATGAAATATCAACCAAATTCAGTAATTTTGACATGTATGGATAGCTTAGATCTGGCGCTACATGTTGCAATTATCGGCGGCTTCTTAGAGTTAAAACTTGTGGAGAAAATTCAAACCTCGCAATGTTTATTTTCTTTCCGGCCAACATATGTGTGCATATTACCTTCTATTTATTGCTCCATGCCTGTCAAATTCCCTAGGGTATGACTTGCTTTATTCATTCATAATTGCATGAAATATCAACCAAATTCAGTAATTTTGACATGTATGGATAGCTTAGATCTGGCGCTACATGTTGCAATTATCGGCGGCTTCTTAGAGTTAACACTTGTGGAGAAAATTCAAACCTCGCAATGTTTATTTTCTTCCCGGCCACCATCTGTGTGCAGATTACCGTCTATTTATTGCTCCATGCCTGTCAAATTCCCTGGGGTATGGACTTGCTTTACTCATTCATAATTGCATGAAATATCAACCAAATTCAGTAATTTTGACATGTATGGATAGCTTAGATCTGGCGCTACATGTTGCAATTATCGGCGGCTTCTTAGAGTTAAAACTTGTGGAGAAAATTCAAACCTCGCAATGTTTATTTTCTTTCCGGCCAACATCTGTGTGCATATTACCTTCTATTTATTGCTCCATGCCTGTCAAATTCCCTGGGGTATGACTTGCTTTACTCATTCATAATTGCATGAAATATCAACCAAATTCAGTAATTTTGACATGTATGGATAGCTTAGATCTGGCGCTACATGTTGCAATTATCGGCGGCTTCTTAGAGTTAACACTTGTGGAGAAAATTCAAACCTCGCAATGTTTATTTTCTTTCCGGCCAACATCTGTGTACATGTTACCGTCTATTTATTGCTCCATGCATGTCAAATTCCCTGGGGTATGGACTTGCTTTACTCATTCATAATTGCATGAAATATCAACCAAATTCAGTAATTTTGACATGTATGGATAGCTTAGATCTGGCGCTACATGTTGCAATTATCGGCGGCTTCTTAGAGTTAACACTTGTGGAGAAAATTCAAACCTCGCAATGTTTATTTTCTTCCCGGCCAAAATCTGTGTACATATTACCGTCTATTTTTTGCTCCATGCATGTCAAATTCCCTGGGGTATGGACTTGCTTTACTCATTCATAATTGCATGAAATATCAACCAAATTCAGTAATTTTGACATGTATGTATAGCTTAGATCTGGCGCTACATGTTGCAATTATCGGCGGCTTCTTAGAGTTAACACTTGTGGAGAAAATTCAAACCTCGCAATGTTTATTTTCTTTCCGGCCAACATATGTGTGCATATTACCTTCTATTTATTGCTCCATGCCTGTCAAATTCCCTAGGGTATGACTTGCTTTATTCATTCATAATTGCATGAAATATCAACCAAATTCAGTAATTTTGACATGTATGGATAGCTTAGATCTGGCGCTACATGTTGCAATTATCGGCGGCTTCTTAGAGTTAACACTTGTGGAGAAAATTCAAACCTCGCAATGTTTATTTTCTTCCCGGCCACCATCTGTGTGCAGATTACCGTCTATTTATTGCTCCATGCCTGTCAAATTCCCTGGGGTATGGACTTGCTTTACTCATTCATAATTGCATGAAATATCAACCAAATTCAGTAATGTTGACATGTATGGATAGCTTGGATCTGGCGCTACATGTTGCAATTATCGGCGGCTTCTTAGAGTTAACACTTGTGGAGAAAATTCAAACCTCGCAATGTTTATTTTCTTCCCGGCCACCATCTGTGTGCAGATTACCTTTTATTTATTGCTCAATGCCTGTCAAATTCCCTGGGGTATGGACTTGCTTTACTCATTCATAATTGCATGAAATATCAACCAAATTCAGTAATGTTGACATGTATGGATAGCTTAGATCTGGCGCTACATGTTGCAATTATCGGCGGCTTCTTAGAGTTAAAACTTGTGGAGAAAATTCAAACCTCGCAATGTTTATTTTCTTCCCGGCCAACATATGTGTACATGTTACCGTCTATTTATTGCTCCATGCATGTCAAATTCCCTGGGGTATGGACTTGCTTTACTCATTCATAATTGCATGAAATATCAACCAAATTCAGTAATGTTGACATGTATGGATAGCTTAGATCTGGCGCTACATGTTGCAATTATCGGCGGCTTCTTAGAGTTAAAACTTGTGGAGAAAATTCAAACCTCGCAATGTTTATTTTCTTTCCGGCCAACATCTGTGTGCATATTACCTTCTATTTATTGCTCCATGCCTGTCAAATTCCCTGGGGTATGACTTGCTTTACTCATTCATAATTGCATGAAATATCAACCAAATTCAGTAATTTTGACATGTATGGATAGCTTAGATCTGGCGCTACATGTTGCAATTATCGGCGGCTTCTTAGAGTTAAAACTTGTAGAGAAAATTCAAACCTCGCAATGTTTATTTTCTTCCCGGCCAACATATGTGTACATGTTACCGTCTATTTATTGCTCCATGCATGTCAAATTCCCTGGGGTATGGACTTGCTTTATTCATTCATAATTGCATGAAATATCAACCAAATTCAGTAATGTTGACATGTATGGATAGCTTAGATCTGGCGCTACATGTTGCAATTATCGGCGGCTTCTTAGAGTTAACACTTGTGGAGAAAATTCAAACCTCGCAATGTTTATTTTCTTCCCGGCCACCATCTGTGTGCAGATTACCGTCTATTTATTGCTCCATGCCTGTCAAATTCCCTGGGGTATGGACTTGCTCTACTCATTCATAATTGCATGAAATATCAACCAAATTCAGTAATTTTGACATGTATGGATAGCTTAGATCTGGCGCTACATGTTGCAATTATCGGCGGCTTCTTAGAGTTAAAACTTGTGGAGAAAATTCAAACCTCGCAATGTTTATTTTCTTTCCGGCCAACATCTGTGTACATGTTACCGTCTATTTATTGCTCCATGCATGTCAAATTCCCTGGGGTATGGACTTGCTCTACTCATTCATAATTGCATGAAATATCAACCAAATTCAGTAATTTTGACATGTATGGATAGCTTAGATCTGGCGCTACATGTTGCAATTATCGGCGGCTTCTTAGAGTTAAAACTTGTGGAGAAAATTCAAACCTCGCAATGTTTATTTTCTTCCCGGCCACCATCTGTGTGCAGATTACCGTCTATTTATTGCTCCATGCCTGTCAAATTCCCTGGGGTATGGACTTGCTTTACTCATTCATAATTGCATGAAATATCAACCAAATTCAGTAATGTTGACATGTATGGATAGCTTAGATCTGGCGCTACATGTTGCAATTATCGGCGGCTTCTTAGAGTTAACACTTGTGGAGAAAATTCAAACCTCGCAATGTTTATTTTCTTCCCGGCCACCATCTGTGTGCAGATTACCTTTTATTTATTGCTCAATGCCTGTCAAATTCCCT
Source organism: Hippasteria phrygiana (assembly GCA_037893225.1). Lineage (NCBI taxonomy): Eukaryota > Metazoa > Echinodermata > Asteroidea > Valvatida > Goniasteridae > Hippasteria > Hippasteria phrygiana. Next base: position 60,168 of record JAZGUH010001209.1, read on the forward strand.
GGGGTATGGACTTGCTTTACTCATTCATAATTGCATGAAATATCAACCAAATTCAGTAATTTTGACATGTATGGATAGCTTAGATCTGGCGCTACATGTTGCAATTATCGGCGGCTTCTTAGAGTTAAAACTTGTGGAGAAAATTCAAACCTCGCAATGTTTATTTTCTTTCCGGCCAACATCTGTGTACATGTTACCGTCTATTTATTGCTCCATGCATGTCAAATTCCCTGGGGTATGGACTTGCTCTACTCATTCATAATTGCATGAAATATCAACCAAATTCAGTAATTTTGACATGTATGGATAGCTTAGATCTGGCGCTACATGTTGCAATTATCGGCGGCTTCTTAGAGTTAAAACTTGTGGAGAAAATTCAAACCTCGCAATGTTTATTTTCTTCCCGGCCAACATATGTGTACATGTTACCGTCTATTTATTGCTCCATGCATGTCAAATTCCCTGGGGTATGGACTTGCTTTACTCATTCATAATTGCATGAAATATCAACCAAATTCAGTAATGTTGACATGTATGGATAGCTTAGATCTGGCGCTACATGTTGCAATTATCGGCGGCTTCTTAGAGTTAAAACTTGTGGAGAAAATTCAAACCTCGCAATGTTTATTTTCTTTCCGGCCAACATCTGTGTGCATATTACCTTCTATTTATTGCTCCATGCCTGTCAAATTCCCTGGGGTATGACTTGCTTTACTCATTCATAATTGCATGAAATATCAACCAAATTCAGTAATTTTGACATGTATGGATAGCTTAGATCTGGCGCTACATGTTGCAATTATCGGCGGCTTCTTAGAGTTAAAACTTGTGGAGAAAATTCAAACCTCGCAATGTTTATTTTCTTCCCGGCCAACATATGCGTACATGTTACCGTCTATTTATTGCTCCATGCATGTCAAATTCCCTGGGGTATGGACTTGCTTTACTCATTCATAATTGCATGAAATATCAACCAAATTCAGTAATGTTGACATGTATGGATAGCTTAGATCTGGCGCTACATGTTGCAATTATCGGCGGCTTCTTAGAGTTAACACTTGTGGAGAAAATTCAAACCTCGCAATGTTTATTTTCTTTCCGGCCAACATCTGTGTGCATATTACCTTCTATTTATTGCTCCATGCCTGTCAAATTCCCTGGGGTATGACTTGCTTTACTCATTCATAATTGCATGAAATATCAACCAAATTCAGTAATTTTGACATGTATGGATAGCTTAGATCTGGCGCTACATGTTGCAATTATCGGCGGCTTCTTAGAGTTAAAACTTGTGGAGAAAATTCAAACCTCGCAATGTTTATTTTCTTCCCGGCCAACATATGTGTACATGTTACCGTCTATTTATTGCTCCATGCATGTCAAATTCCCTGGGGTATGGACTTGCTTTACTCATTCATAATTGCATGAAATATCAACCAAATTCAGTAATGTTGACATGTATGGATAGCTTAGATCTGGCGCTACATGTTGCAATTATCGGCGGCTTCTTAGAGTTAACACTTGTGGAGAAAATTCAAACCTCGCAATGTTTATTTTCTTCCCGGCCACCATCTGTGTGCAGATTACCGTCTATTTATTGCTCCATGCCTGTCAAATTCCCTGGGGTATGGACTTGCTCTACTCATTCATAATTGCATGAAATATCAACCAAATTCAGTAATTTTGACATGTATGGATAGCTTAGATCTGGCTCTACATGTTGCAATTATCGGCGGCTTCTTAGAGTTAAAACTTGTGGAGAAAATTCAAACCTCGCAATGTTTATTTTCTTTCCGGCCAACATCTGTGTACATGTTACCGTCTATTTATTGCTCCATGCCTGTCAAATTCCCTGGGGTATGGACTTGCTCTACTCATTCATAATTGCATGAAATATCAACCAAATTCAGTAATTTTGACATGTATGGATAGCTTAGATCTGGCGCTACATGTTGCAATTATCGGCGGCTTCTTAGAGTTAAAACTTGTGGAGAAAATTCAAACCTCGCAATGTTTATTTTCTTTCCGGCCAACATATGTGTGCATATTACCTTCTATTTATTGCTCCATGCCTGTCAAATTCCCTAGGGTATGACTTGCTTTATTCATTCATAATTGCATGAAATATCAACCAAATTCAGTAATTTTGACATGTATGGATAGCTTAGATCTGGCGCTACATGTTGCAATTATCGGCGGCTTCTTAGAGTTAACACTTGTGGAGAAAATTCAAACCTCGCAATGTTTATTTTCTTCCCGGCCACCATCTGTGTGCAGATTACCGTCTATTTATTGCTCCATGCCTGTCAAATTCCCTGGGGTATGGACTTGCTTTACTCATTCATAATTGCATGAAATATCAACCAAATTCAGTAATTTTGACATGTATGGATAGCTTAGATCTGGCGCTACATGTTGCAATTATCGGCGGCTTCTTAGAGTTAAAACTTGTGGAGAAAATTCAAACCTCGCAATGTTTATTTTCTTCCCGGCCAACATCTGTGTGCATATTACCTTCTATTTATTGCTCCATGCCTGTCAAATTCCCTGGGGTATGACTTGCTTTACTCATTCATAATTGCATGAAATATCAACCAAATTCAGTAATTTTGACATGTATGGATAGCTTAGATCTGGCGCTACATGTTGCAATTATCGGCGGCTTCTTAGAGTTAACACTTGTGGAGAAAATTCAAACCTCGCAATGTTTATTTTCTTTCCGGCCAACATCTGTGTACATATTACCGTCTATTTATTGCTCCATGCATGTCAAATTCCCTGGGGTATGGACTTGCTTTACTCATTCATAATTGCATGAAATATCAACCAAATTCAGTAATTTTGACATGTATGGATAGCTTAGATCTGGCGCTACATGTTGCAATTATCGGCGGCTTCTTAGAGTTAACACTTGTGGAGAAAATTCAAACCTCGCAATGTTTATTTTCTTCCCGGCCAAAATCTGTGTACATATTACCGTCTATTTTTTGCTCCATGCATGTCAAATTCCCTGGGGTATGGACTTGCTTTACTCATTCATAATTGCATGAAATATCAACCAAATGCAGTAATTTTGACATGTATGTATAGCTTAGATATGGCGCTACATGTTGCAATTATCGGCGGCTTCTTAGAGTTAAAACTTGTGGAGAAAATTCAAACCTCGCAATGTTTATTTTCTTTCCGGCCAACATCTGTGTACATATTACCGTCTATTTATTGCTCCATGCATGTCAAATTCCCTGGGGTATGGACTTGCTTTACTCATTCATAATTGCATGAAATATCAACCAAATTCAGTAATTTTGACATGTATGTATAGCTTAGATCTGGCGCTACATGTTGCAATTATCGGCGGCTTCTTAGAGTTAAAACTTGTGGAGAAAATTCAAACCTCGCAATGTTTATTTTCTTTCCGGCCAACATATGTGTGCATATTACCTTCTATTTATTGCTCCATGCCTGTCAAATTCCCTAGGGTATGACTTGCTTTATTCATTCATAATTGCATGAAATATCAACCAAATTCAGTAATTTTGACATGTATGGATAGCTTAGATCTGGCGCTACATGTTGCAATTATCGGCGGCTTCTTAGAGTTAACACTTGTGGAGAAAATTCAAACCTCGCAATGTTTATTTTCTTCCCGGCCACCATCTGTGTGCAGATTACCGTCTATTTATTGCTCCATGCCTGTCAAATTCCCTGGGGTATGGACTTGCTTTACTCATTCATAATTGCATGAAATATCAACCAAATTCAGTAATGTTGACATGTATGGATAGCTTAGATCTGGCGCTACATGTTGCAATTATCGGCGGCTTCTTAGAGTTAACACTTGTGGAGAAAATTCAAACCTCGCAATGTTTATTTTCTTCCCGGCCAACATCTGTGTGCATATTACCTTCTATTTATTGCTCCATGCCTGTCAAATTCCCTGGGGTATGACTTGCTTTACTCATTCATAATTGCATGAAATATCAACCAAATTCAGTAATTTTGACATGTATGGATAGCTTAGATCTGGCGCTACATGTTGCAATTATCGGCGGCTTCTTAGAGTTAACACTTGTGGAGAAAATTCAAACCTCGCAATGTTTATTTTCTTTCCGGCCAACATCTGTGTACATATTACCGTCTATTTATTGCTCCATGCATGTCAAATTCCCTGGGGTATGGACTTGCTTTACTCATTCATAATTGCATGAAATATCAACCAAATTCAGTAATTTTGACATGTATGGATAGCTTAGATCTGGCGCTACATGTTGCAATTATCGGCGGCTTCTTAGAGTTAACACTTGTGGAGAAAATTCAAACCTCGCAATGTTTATTTTCTTCCCGGCCAAAATCTGTGTACATATTACCGTCTATTTTTTGCTCCATGCATGTCAAATTCCCTGGGGTATGGACTTGCTTTACTCATTCATAATTGCATGAAATATCAACCAAATGCAGTAATTTTGACATGTATGTATAGCTTAGATATGGCGCTACATGTTGCAATTATCGGCGGCTTCTTAGAGTTAAAACTTGTGGAGAAAATTCAAACCTCGCAATGTTTATTTTCTTTCCGGCCAACATCTGTGTACATATTACCGTCTATTTATTGCTCCATGCATGTCAAATTCCCTGGGGTATGGACTTGCTTTACTCATTCATAATTGCATGAAATATCAACCAAATTCAGTAATTTTGACATGTATGTATAGCTTAGATCTGGCGCTACATGTTGCAATTATCGGCGGCTTCTTAGAGTTAAAACTTGTGGAGAAAATTCAAACCTCGCAATGTTTATTTTCTTTCCGGCCAACATATGTGTGCATATTACCTTCTATTTATTGCTCCATGCCTGTCAAATTCCCTAGGGTATGACTTGCTTTATTCATTCATAATTGCATGAAATATCAACCAAATTCAGTAATTTTGACATGTATGGATAGCTTAGATCTGGCGCTACATGTTGCAATTATCGGCGGCTTCTTAGAGTTAACACTTGTGGAGAAAATTCAAACCTCGCAATGTTTATTTTCTTCCCGGCCACCATCTGTGTGCAGATTACCGTCTATTTATTGCTCCATGCCTGTCAAATTCCCTGGGGTATGGACTTGCTTTACTCATTCATAATTGCATGAAATATCAACCAAATTCAGTAATGTTGACATGTATGGATAGCTTAGATCTGGCGCTACATGTTGCAATTATCGGCGGCTTCTTAGAGTTAACACTTGTGGAGAAAATTCAAACCTCGCAATGTTTATTTTCTTCCTGGCCACCATCTGTGTGCAGATTACCTTTTATTTATTGCTCAATGCCTGTCAAATTCCCTGGGGTATGGACTTGCTTTACTCATTCATAATTGCATGAAATATCAACCAAATTCAGTAATTTTGACATGTATGGATAGCTTAGATCTGGCGCTACATGTTGCAATTATCGGCGGCTTCTTAGAGTTAAAACTTGTGGAGAAAATTCAAACCTCGCAATGTTTATTTTCTTCCCGGCCAACATATGTGTACATGTTACCGTCTATTTATTGCTCCATGCATGTCAAATTCCCTGGGGTATGGACTTGCTTTACTCATTCATAATTGCATGAAATATCAACCAAATTCAGTAATGTTGACATGTATGGATAGCTTAGATCTGGCGCTACATGTTGCAATTATCGGCGGCTTCTTAGAGTTAAAACTTGTGGAGAAAATTCAAACCTCGCAATGTTTATTTTCTTTCCGGCCAACATCTGTGTGCATATTACCTTCTATTTATTGCTCCATGCCTGTCAAATTCCCTGGGGTATGACTTGCTTTACTCATTCATAATTGCATGAAATATCAACCAAATTCAGTAATTTTGACATGTATGGATAGCTTAGATCTGGCGCTACATGTTGCAATTATCGGCGGCTTCTTAGAGTTAACACTTGTGGAGAAAATTCAAACCTCGCAATGTTTATTTTCTTTCCGGCCAACATCTGTGTACATATTACCGTCTATTTATTGCTCCATGCATGTCAAATTCCCTGGGGTATGGACTTGCTTTACTCATTCATAATTGCATGAAATATCAACCAAATTCAGTAATTTTGACATGTATGGATAGCTTAGATCTGGCGCTACATGTTGCAATTATCGGCGGCTTCTTAGAGTTAACACTTGTGGAGAAAATTCAAACCTCGCAATGTTTATTTTCTTCCCGGCCAAAATCTGTGTACATATTACCGTCTATTTTTTGCTCCATGCATGTCAAATTCCCTGGGGTATGGACTTGCTTTACTCATTCATAATTGCATGAAATATCAACCAAATGCAGTAATTTTGACATGTATGTATAGCTTAGATATGGCGCTACATGTTGCAATTATCGGCGGCTTCTTAGAGTTAAAACTTGTGGAGAAAATTCAAACCTCGCAATGTTTATTTTCTTTCCGGCCAACATCTGTGTACATATTACCGTCTATTTATTGCTCCATGCATGTCAAATTCCCTGGGGTATGGACTTGCTTTACTCATTCATAATTGCATGAAATATCAACCAAATTCAGTAATTTTGACATGTATGTATAGCTTAGATCTGGCGCTACATGTTGCAATTATCGGCGGCTTCTTAGAGTTAAAACTTTTGGAGAAAATTCAAACCTCGCAATGTTTATTTTCTTTCCGGCCAACATATGTGTGCATATTACCTTCTATTTATTGCTCCATGCCTGTCAAATTCCCTAGGGTATGACTTGCTTTATTCATTCATAATTGCATGAAATATCAACCAAATTCAGTAATTTTGACATGTATGGATAGCTTAGATCTGGCGCTACATGTTGCAATTATCGGCGGCTTCTTAGAGTTAACACTTGTGGAGAAAATTCAAACCTCGCAATGTTTATTTTCTTCCCGGCCACCATCTGTGTGCAGATTACCGTCTATTTATTGCTCCATGCCTGTCAAATTCCCTGGGGTATGGACTTGCTTTACTCATTCATAATTGCATGAAATATCAACCAAATTCAGTAATGTTGACATGTATGGATAGCTTAGATCTGGCGCTACATGTTGCAATTATCGGCGGCTTCTTAGAGTTAACACTTGTGGAGAAAATTCAAACCTCGCAATGTTTATTTTCTTCCTGGCCACCATCTGTGTGCAGATTACCTTTTATTTATTGCTCAATGCCTGTCAAATTCCCTGGGGTATGGACTTGCTTTACTCATTCATAATTGCATGAAATATCAACCAAATTCAGTAATTTTGACATGTATGGATAGCTTAGATCTGGCGCTACATGTTGCAATTATCGGCGGCTTCTTAGAGTTAAAACTTGTGGAGAAAATTCAAACCTCGCAATGTTTATTTTCTTCCCGGCCAACATATGTGTACATGTTACCGTCTATTTATTGCTCCATGCATGTCAAATTCCCTGGGGTATGGACTTGCTTTACTCATTCATAATTGCATGAAATATCAACCAAATTCAGTAATGTTGACATGTATGGATAGCTTAGATCTGGCGCTACATGTTGCAATTATCGGCGGCTTCTTAGAGTTAAAACTTGTGGAGAAAATTCAAACCTCGCAATGTTTATTTTCTTTCCGGCCAACATCTGTGTGCATATTACCTTCTATTTATTGCTCCATGCCTGTCAAATTCCCTGGGGTATGACTTGCTTTACTCATTCATAATTGCATGAAATATCAACCAAATTCAGTAATGTTGACATGTATGGATAGCTTAGATCTGGCGCTACATGTTGCAATTATCGGCGGCTTCTTAGAGTTAAAACTTGTGGAGAAAATTCAAACCTCGCAATGTTTATTTTCTTCCCGGCCAACATATGTGTACATATTACCGTCTATTTATTGCTCCATGCATGTCAAATTCCCTGGGGTATGGACTTGCTTTACTCATTCATAATTGCATGAAATATCAACCAAATTCAGTAATTTTGACATGTATGTATAGCTTAGATCTGGCGCTACATGTTGCAATTATCGGCGGCTTCTTAGAGTTAACACTTGTGGAGAAAATTCAAACCTCGCAATGTTTATTTTCTTCCCGGCCACCATCTGTGTGCAGATTACCGTCTATTTATTGCTCCATGCCTGTCAAATTCCCTGGGGTATGGACTTGCTCTACTCATTCATAATTGCATGAAATATCAACCAAATTCAGTAATTTTGACATGTATGGATAGCTTAGATCTGGCGCTACATGTTGCAATTATCGGCGGCTTCTTAGAGTTAACACTTGTGGAGAAAATTCAAACCTCGCAATGTTTATTTTCTTCCCGGCCACCATCTGTGTGCAGATTACCGTCTATTTATTGCTCCATGCCTGTCAAATTCCCTGGGGTATGGACTTGCTTTACTCATTCATAATTGCATGAAATATCAACCAAATTCAGTAATGTTGACATGTATGGATAGCTTAGATCTGGCGCTACATGTTGCAATTATCGGCGGCTTCTTAGAGTTAACACTTGTGGAGAAAATTCAAACCTCGCAATGTTTATTTTCTTCCTGGCCACCATCTGTGTGCAGATTACCTTTTATTTATTGCTCAATGCCTGTCAAATTCCCTGGGGTATGGACTTGCTTTACTCATTCATAATTGCATGAAATATCAACCAAATTCAGTAATTTTGACATGTATGGATAGCTTAGATCTGGCGCTACATGTTGCAATTATCGGCGGCTTCTTAGAGTTAAAACTTGTGGAGAAAATTCAAACCTCGCAATGTTTATTTTCTTCCCGGCCAACATATGTGTACATGTTACCGTCTATTTATTGCTCCATGCATGTCAAATTCCCTGGGGTATGGACTTGCTTTACTCATTCATAATTGCATGAAATATCAACCAAATTCAGTAATGTTGACATGTATGGATAGCTTAGATCTGGCGCTACATGTTGCAATTATCGGCGGCTTCTTAGAGTTAAAACTTGTGGAGAAAATTCAAACCTCGCAATGTTTATTTTCTTTCCGGCCAACATCTGTGTGCATATTACCTTCTATTTATTGCTCCATGCCTGTCAAATTCCCTGGGGTATGACTTGCTTTACTCATTCATAATTGCATGAAATATCAACCAAATTCAGTAATGTTGACATGTATGGATAGCTTAGATCTGGCGCTACATGTTGCAATTATCGGCGGCTTCTTAGAGTTAAAACTTGTGGAGAAAATTCAAACCTCGCAATGTTTATTTTCTTCCCGGCCAACATATGTGTACATGTTACCGTCTATTTATTGCTCCATGCATGTCAAATTCCCTGGGGTATGGACTTGCTTTACTCATTCATAATTGCATGAAATATCAACCAAATTCAGTAATGTTGACATGTATGGATAGCTTAGATCTGGCGCTACATGTTGCAATTATCGGCGGCTTCTTAGAGTTAACACTTGTGGAGAAAATTCAAACCTCGCAATGTTTATTTTCTTCCCGGCCACCATCTGTGTGCAGATTACCGTCTATTTATTGCTCCATGCCTGTCAAATTCCCTGGGGTATGGACTTGCTCTACTCATTCATAATTGCATGAAATATCAACCAAATTCAGTAATTTTGACATGTATGGATAGCTTAGATCTGGCGCTACATGTTGCAATTATCGGCGGCTTCTTAGAGTTAAAACTTGTGGAGAAAATTCAAACCTCGCAATGTTTATTTTCTTTCCGGCCAACATCTGTGTACATGTTACCGTCTATTTATTGCTCCATGCATGTCAAATTCCCTGGGGTATGGACTTGCTCTACTCATTCATAATTGCATGAAATATCAACCAAATTCAGTAATTTTGACATGTATGGATAGCTTAGATCTGGCGCTACATGTTGCAATTATCGGCGGCTTCTTAGAGTTAAAACTTGTGGAGAAAATTCAAACCTCGCAATGTTTATTTTCTTTCCGGCCAACATATGTGTGCATATTACCTTCTATTTATTGCTCCATGCCTGTCAAATTCCCTAGGGTATGACTTGCTTTATTCATTCATAATTGCATGAAATATCAACCAAATTCAGTAATTTTGACATGTATGGATAGCTTAGATCTGGCGCTACATGTTGCAATTATCGGCGGCTTCTTAGAGTTAACACTTGTGGAGAAAATTCAAACCTCGCAATGTTTATTTTCTTCCCGGCCACCATCTGTGTGCAGATTACCTTTTATTTATTGCTCAATGCCTGTCAAATTCCCTGGGGTATGGACTTGCTTTACTCATTCATAATTGCATGAAATATCAACCAAATTCAGTAATTTTGACATGTATGGATAGCTTAGATCTGGCGCTACATGTTGCAATTATCGGCGGCTTCTTAGAGTTAAAACTTGTGGAGAAAATTCAAACCTCGCAATGTTTATTTTCTTTCCGGCCAACATCTGTGTACATGTTACCGTCTATTTATTGCTCCATGCATGTCAAATTCCCTGGGGTATGGACTTGCTCTACTCATTCATAATTGCATGAAATATCAACCAAATTCAGTAATTTTGACATGTATGGATAGCTTAGATCTGGCGCTACATGTTGCAATTATCGGCGGCTTCTTAGAGTTAAAACTTGTGGAGAAAATTCAAACCTCGCAATGTTTATTTTCTTCCCGGCCAACATATGTGTACATGTTACCGTCTATTTATTGCTCCATGCATGTCAAATTCCCTGGGGTATGGACTTGCTTTACTCATTCATAATTGCATGAAATATCAACCAAATTCAGTAATGTTGACATGTATGGATAGCTTAGATCTGGCGCTACATGTTGCAATTATCGGCGGCTTCTTAGAGTTAAAACTTGTGGAGAAAATTCAAACCTCGCAATGTTTATTTTCTTTCCGGCCAACATCTGTGTGCATATTACCTTCTATTTATTGCTCCATGCCTGTCAAATTCCCTGGGGTATGACTTGCTTTACTCATTCATAATTGCATGAAATATCAACCAAATTCAGTAATTTTGACATGTATGGATAGCTTAGATCTGGCGCTACATGTTGCAATTATCGGCGGCTTCTTAGAGTTAAAACTTGTGGAGAAAATTCAAACCTCGCAATGTTTATTTTCTTCCCGGCCAACATATGTGTACATGTTACCGTCTATTTATTGCTCCATGCATGTCAAATTCCCTGGGGTATGGACTTGCTTTACTCATTCATAATTGCATGAAATATCAACCAAATTCAGTAATGTTGACATGTATGGATAGCTTAGATCTGGCGCTACATGTTGCAATTATCGGCGGCTTCTTAGAGTTAACACTTGTGGAGAAAATTCAAACCTCGCAATGTTTATTTTCTTTCCGGCCAACATCTGTGTACATGTTACCGTCTATTTATTGCTCCATGCATGTCAAATTCCCTGGGGTATGGACTTGCTCTACTCATTCATAATTGCATGAAATATCAACCAAATTCAGTAATGTTGACATGTATGGATAGCTTAGATCTGGCGCTACATGTTGCAATTATCGGCGGCTTCTTAGAGTTAAAACTTGTGGAGAAAATTCAAACCTCGCAATGTTTATTTTCTTTCCGGCCAACATATGTGTGCATATTACCTTCTATTTATTGCTCCATGCCTGTCAAATTCCCTTGGGTATGACTTGCTTTATTCATTCATAATTGCATGAAATATCAACCAAATTCAGTAATTTTGACATGTATGGATAGCTTAGATCTGGCGCTACATGTTGCAATTATCGGCGGCTTCTTAGAGTTAACACTTGTGGAGAAAATTCAAACCTCGCAATGTTTATTTTCTTCCCGGCCACCATCTGTGTGCAGATTACCGTCTATTTATTGCTCCATGCCTGTCAAATTCCCTGGGGTATGGACTTGCTTTACTCATTCATAATTGCATGAAATATCAACCAAATTCAGTAATGTTGACATGTATGGATAGCTTAGATCTGGCGCTACATGTTGCAATTATCGGCGGCTTCTTAGAGTTAACACTTGTGGAGAAAATTCAAACCTCGCAATGTTTATTTTCTTCCCGGCCACCATCTGTGTGCAGATTACCTTTTATTTATTGCTCAATGCCTGTCAAATTCCCTGGGGTATGGACTTGCTTTACTCATTCATAATTGCATGAAATATCAACCAAATTCAGTAATTTTGACATGTATGGATAGCTTAGATCTGGCGCTACATGTTGCAATTATCGGCGGCTTATTAGAGTTAAAACTTGTGGAGAAAATTCAAACCTCGCAATGTTTATTTTCTTTCCGGCCAACATCTGTGTACATGTTACCGTCTATTTATTGCTCCATGCATGTCAAATTCCCTGGGGTATGGACTTGCTCTACTCATTCATAATTGCATGAAATATCAACGAAATTCAGTAATTTTGACATGTATGGATAGCTTAGATCTGGCGCTACATGTTGCAATTATAGGCGGCTTCTTAGAGTTAAAACTTGTGGAGAAAATTCAAACCTCGCAATGTTTATTTTCTTCCCGGCCAACATATGTGTACATGTTACCGTCTATTTATTGCTCCATGCATGTCAAATTCCCTGGGGTATGGACTTGCTTTACTCATTCATAATTGCATAAAATATCAACCAAATTCAGTAATGTTGACATGTATGGATAGCTTAGATCTGGCGCTACATGTTGCAATTATCGGCGGCTTCTTAGAGTTAAAACTTGTGGAGAAAATTCAAACCTCGCAATGTTTATTTTCTTTCCGGCCAACATCTGTGTGCATATTACCTTCTATTTATTGCTCCATGCCTGTCAAATTCCCTGGGGTATGACTTGCTTTACTCATTCATAATTGCATGAAATATCAACCAAATTCAGTAATTTTGACATGTATGGATAGCTTAGATCTGGCGCTACATGTTGCAATTATCGGCGGCTTCTTAGAGTTAAAACTTGTGGAGAAAATTCAAACCTCGCAATGTTTATTTTCTTCCCGGCCAACATATGTGTACATGTTACCGTCTATTTATTGCTCCATGCATGTCAAATTCCCTGGGGTATGGACTTGCTTTACTCATTCATAATTGCATGAAATATCAACCAAATTCAGTAATGTTGACATGTATGGATAGCTTAGATCTGGCGCTACATGTTGCAATTATCGGCGGCTTCTTAGAGTTAACACTTGTGGAGAAAATTCAAACCTCGCAATGTTTATTTTCTTCCCGGCCACCATCTGTGTGCAGATTACCGTCTATTTATTGCTCCATGCCTGTCAAATTCCCTGGGGTATGGACTTGCTCTACTCATTCATAATTGCATGAAATATCAACCAAATTCAGTAATTTTGACATGTATGGATAGCTTAGATCTGGCGCTACATGTTGCAATTATCGGCGGCTTCTTAGAGTTAAAACTTGTGGAGAAAATTCAAACCTCGCAATGTTTATTTTCTTTCCGGCCAACATCTGTGTACATGTTACCGTCTATTTATTGCTCCATGCATGTCAAATTCCCTGGGGTATGGACTTGCTCTACTCATTCATAATTGCATGAAATATCAACCAAATTCAGTAATTTTGACATGTATGGATAGCTTAGATCTGGCGCTACATGTTGCAATTATCGGCGGCTTCTTAGAGTTAAAACTTGTGGAGAAAATTCAAACCTCGCAATGTTTATTTTCTTTCCGGCCAACATATGTGTGCATATTACCTTCTATTTATTGCTCCATGCCTGTCAAATTCCCTAGGGTATGACTTGCTTTATTCATTCATAATTGCATGAAATATCAACCAAATTCAGTAATTTTGACATGTATGGATAGCTTAGATCTGGCGCTACATGTTGCAATTATCGGCGGCTTCTTAGAGTTAACACTTGTGGAGAAAATTCAAACCTCGCAATGTTTATTTTCTTCCCGGCCACCATCTGTGTGCAGATTACCTTTTATTTATTGCTCAATGCCTGTCAAATTCCCTGGGGTATGGACTTGCTTTACTCATTCATAATTGCATGAAATATCAACCAAATTCAGTAATTTTGACATGTATGGATAGCTTAGATCTGGCGCTACATGTTGCAATTATCGGCGGCTTCTTAGAGTTAAAACTTGTGGAGAAAATTCAAACCTCGCAATGTTTATTTTCTTTCCGGCCAACATCTGTGTACATGTTACCGTCTATTTATTGCTCCATGCATGTCAAATTCCCTGGGGTATGGACTTGCTCTACTCATTCATAATTGCATGAAATATCAACCAAATTCAGTAATTTTGACATGTATGGATAGCTTAGATCTGGCGCTACATGTTGCAATTATCGGCGGCTTCTTAGAGTTAAAACTTGTGGAGAAAATTCAAACCTCGCAATGTTTATTTTCTTCCCGGCCAACATATGTGTACACGTTACCGTCTATTTATTGCTCCATGCATGTCAAATTCCCTGGGGTATGGACTTGCTTTACTCATTCATAATTGCATGAAATATCAACCAAATTCAGTAATGTTGACATGTATGGATAGCTTAGATCTGGCGCTACATGTTGCAATTATCGGCGGCTTCTTAGAGTTAAAACTTGTGGAGAAAATTCAAACCTCGCAATGTTTATTTTCTTTCCGGCCAACATCTGTGTGCATATTACCTTCTATTTATTGCTCCATGCCTGTCAAATTCCCTGGGGTATGACTTGCTTTACTCATTCATAATTGCATGAAATATCAACCAAATTCAGTAATTTTGACATGTATGGATAGCTTAGATCTGGCGCTACATGTTGCAATTATCGGCGGCTTCTTAGAGTTAAAACTTGTGGAGAAAATTCAAACCTCGCAATGTTTATTTTCTTCCCGGCCAACATATGTGTACATGTTACCGTCTATTTATTGCTCCATGCATGTCAAATTCCCTGGGGTATGGACTTGCTTTACTCATTCATAATTGCATGAAATATCAACCAAATTCAGTAATGTTGACATGTATGGATAGCTTAGATCTGGCGCTACATGTTGCAATTATCGGCGGCTTCTTAGAGTTAACACTTGTGGAGAAAATTCAAACCTCGCAATGTTTATTTTCTTTCCGGCCAACATCTGTGTACATGTTACCGTCTATTTATTGCTCCATGCATGTCAAATTCCCTGGGGTATGGACTTGCTCTACTCATTCATAATTGCATGAAATATCAACCAAATTCAGTAATTTTGACATGTATGGATAGCTTAGATCTGGCGCTACATGTTGCAATTATCGGCGGCTTCTTAGAGTTAAAACTTGTGGAGAAAATTCAAACCTCGCAATGTTTATTTTCTTTCCGGCCAACATATGTGTGCATATTACCTTCTATTTATTGCTCCATGCCTGTCAAATTCCCTAGGGTATGACTTGCTTTATTCATTCATAATTGCATGAAATATCAACCAAATTCAGTAATTTTGACATGTATGGATAGCTTAGATCTGGCGCTACATGTTGCAATTATCGGCGGCTTCTTAGAGTTAACACTTGTGGAGAAAATTCAAACCTCGCAATGTTTATTTTCTTCCCGGCCACCATCTGTGTGCAGATTACCGTCTATTTATTGCTCCATGCCTGTCAAATTCCCTGGGGTATGGACTTGCTTTACTCATTCATAATTGCATGAAATATCAACCAAATTCAGTAATTTTGACATGTATGGATAGCTTAGATCTGGCGCTACATGTTGCAATTATCGGCGGCTTCTTAGAGTTAACACTTGTGGAGAAAATTCAAACCTCGCAATGTTTATTTTCTTTCCGGCCAACATCTGTGTGCAGATTACCTTTTATTTATTGCTCAATGCCTGTCAAATTCCCTGGGGTATGGACTTGCTTTACTCATTTATAATTGCATGAAATATCAACCAAATTCAGTAATTTTGACATGTATGGATAGCTTAGATCTGGCGCTACATGTTGCAATTATCGGCGGCTTATTAGAGTTAAAACTTGTGGAGAAAATTCAAACCTCGCAATGTTTATTTTCTTCCCGGCCAACATATGTGTACATGTTACCGTCTATTTATTGCTCCATGCATGTCAAATTCCCTGGGGTATGGACTTGCTTTACTCATTCATAATTGCATGAAATATCAACCAAATTCAGTAATGTTGACATGTATGGATAGCTTAGATCTGGCGCTACATGTTGCAATTATCGGCGGCTTCTTAGAGTTAAAACTTGTGGAGAAAATTCAAACCTCGCAATGTTTATTTTCTTTCCGGCCAACATCTGTGTGCATATTACCTTCTATTTATTGCTCCATGCCTGTCAAATTCCCTGGGGTATGGACTTGCTTTACTCATTCATAATTGCATGAAATATCAACCAAATTCAGTAATTTTGACATGTATGGATAGCTTAGATCTGGCGCTACATGTTGCAATTATCGGCGGCTTCTTAGAGTTAAAACTTGTGGAGAAAATTCAAACCTCGCAATGTTTATTTTCTTCCCGGCCAACATATGTGTACATGTTACCGTCTATTTATTGCTCCATGCATGTCAAATTCCCTGGGGTATGGACTTGCTTTACTCATTCATAATTGCATGAAATATCAACCAAATTCAGTAATGTTGACATGTATGGATAGCTTAGATCTGGCGCTACATGTTGCAATTATCGGCGGCTTCTTAGAGTTAACACTTGTGGAGAAAATTCAAACCTCGCAATGTTTATTTTCTTCCCGGCCACCATCTGTGTGCAGATTACCGTCTATTTATTGCTCCATGCCTGTCAAATTCCCTGGGGTATGGACTTGCTCTACTCATTCATAATTGCATGAAATATCAACCAAATTCAGTAATTTTGACATGTATGGATAGCTTAGATCTGGCGCTACATGTTGCAATTATCGGCGGCTTCTTAGAGTTAACACTTGTGGAGAAAATTCAAACCTCGCAATGTTTATTTTCTTCCCGGCCAACATCTGTGTGCAGATTACCGTCTATTTATTGCTCCATGCCTGTCAAATTCCCTGGGGTATGGACTTGCTTTACTCATTCATAATTGCATGAAATATCAACCAAATTCAGTAATTTTGACATGTATGGATAGCTTAGATCTGGCGCTACATGTTGCAATTATCGGCGGCTTCTTAGAGTTAACACTTGTGGAGAAAATTCAAACCTCGCAATGTTTATTTTCTTTCCGGCCAACATCTGTGTGCAGATTACCTTTTATTTATTGCTCAATGCCTGTCAAATTCCCTGGGGTATGGACTTGCTTTACTCATTTATAATTGCATGAAATATCAACCAAATTCAGTAATTTTGACATGTATGGATAGCTTAGATCTGGCGCTACATGTTGCAATTATCGGCGGCTTATTAGAGTTAAAACTTGTGGAGAAAATTCAAACCTCGCAATGTTTATTTTCTTCCCGGCCAACATATGTGTACATGTTACCGTCTATTTATTGCTCCATGCATGTCAAATTCCCTGGGGTATGGACTTGCTTTACTCATTCATAATTGCATGAAATATCAACCAAATTCAGTAATGTTGACATGTATGGATAGCTTAGATCTGGCGCTACATGTTGCAATTATCGGCGGCTTCTTAGAGTTAAAACTTGTGGAGAAAATTCAAACCTCGCAATGTTTATTTTCTTTCCGGCCAACATCTGTGTGCATATTACCTTCTATTTATTGCTCCATGCCTGTCAAATTCCCTGGGGTATGACTTGCTTTACTCATTCATAATTGCATGAAATATCAACCAAATTCAGTAATTTTGACATGTATGGATAGCTTAGATCTGGCGCTACATGTTGCAATTATCGGCGGCTTCTTAGAGTTAAAACTTGTGGAGAAAATTCAAACCTCGCAATGTTTATTTTCTTCCCGGCCAACATATGTGTACATGTTACCGTCTATTTATTGCTCCATGCATGTCAAATTCCCTGGGGTATGGACTTGCTTTACTCATTCATAATTGCATGAAATATCAACCAAATTCAGTAATGTTGACATGTATGGATAGCTTAGATCTGGCGCTACATGTTGCAATTATCGGCGGCTTCTTAGAGTTAACACTTGTGGAGAAAATTCAAACCTCGCAATGTTTATTTTCTTCCCGGCCACCATCTGTGTGCAGATTACCGTCTATTTATTGCTCCATGCCTGTCAAATTCCCTGGGGTATGGACTTGCTCTACTCATTCATAATTGCATGAAATATCAACCAAATTCAGTAATTTTGACATGTATGGATAGCTTAGATCTGGCGCTACATGTTGCAATTATCGGCGGCTTCTTAGAGTTAAAACTTGTGGAGAAAATTCAAACCTCGCAATGTTTATTTTCTTTCCGGCCAACATCTGTGTACATGTTACCGTCTATTTATTGCTCCATGCATGTCAAATTCCCTGGGGTATGGACTTGCTCTACTCATTCATAATTGCATGAAATATCAACCAAATTCAGTAATTTTGACATGTATGGATAGCTTAGATCTGGCGCTACATGTTGCAATTATCGGCGGCTTCTTAGAGTTAACACTTGTGGAGAAAATTCAAACCTCGCAATGTTTATTTTCTTTCCGGCCAACATATGTGTGCATATTACCTTCTATTTATTGCTCCATGCCTGTCAAATTCCCTAGGGTATGACTTGCTTTATTCATTCATAATTGCATGAAATATTAACCAAATTCAGTAATTTTGACATGTATGGATAGCTTAGATCTGGCGCTACATGTTGCAATTATCGGCGGCTTCTTAGAGTTAACACTTGTGGAGAAAATTCAAACCTCGCAATGTTTATTTTCTTCCCGGCCACCATCTGTGTGCAGATTACCTTTTATTTATTGCTCAATGCCTGTCAAATTCCCTGGGGTATGGACTTGCTTTACTCATTCATAATTGCATGAAATATCAACCAAATTCAGTAATTTTGACATGTATGGATAGCTTAGATCTGGCGCTACATGTTGCAATTATCGGCGGCTTCTTAGAGTTAAAACTTGTGGAGAAAATTCAAACCTCGCAATGTTTATTTTCTTTCCGGCCAACATCTGTGTGCAGATTACCTTTTATTTATTGCTCAATGCCTGTCAAATTCCCTGGGGTATGGACTTGCTTTACTCATTCATAATTGCATGAAATATCAACCAAATTCAGTAATTTTGACATGTATGGATAGCTTAGATCTGGCGCTACATGTTGCAATTATCGGCGGCTTCTTAGAGTTAAAACTTGTGGAGAAAATTCAAACCTCGCAATGTTTATTTTCTTTCCGGCCAACATCTGTGTACATGTTATCGTCTATTTATTGCTCCATGCATGTCAAATTCCCTGGGGTATGGACTTGCTTTACTCATTCATAATTGCATGAAATATCAACCAAATTCAGTAATGTTGACATGTATGGATAGCTTAGATCTGGCGCTACATGTTGCAATTATCGGCGGCTTCTTAGAGTTAAAACTTGTGGAGAAAATTCAAACCTCGCAATGTTTATTTTCTTTCCGGCCAACATCTGTGTGCATATTACCTTCTATTTATTGCTCCATGCCTGTCAAATTCCCTGGGGTATGACTTGCTTTACTCATTCATAATTGCATGAAATATCAACCAAATTCAGTAATTTTGACATGTATGGATAGCTTAGATCTGGCGCTACATGTTGCAATTATCGGCGGCTTCTTAGAGTTAAAACTTGTGGAGAAAATTCAAACCTCGCAATGTTTATTTTCTTCCCGGCCAACATATGTGTACATGTTACCGTCTATTTATTGCTCCATGCATGTCAAATTCCCTGGGGTATGGACTTGCTTTACTCATTCATAATTGCATGAAATATCAACCAAATTCAGTAATGTTGACATGTATGGATAGCTTAGATCTGGCGCTACATGTTGCAATTATCGGCGGCTTCTTAGAGTTAACACTTGTGGAGAAAATTCAAACCTCGCAATGTTTATTTTCTTTCCGGCCAACATCTGTGTACATGTTACCGTCTATTTATTGCTCCATGCATGTCAAATTCCCTGGGGTATGGACTTGCTCTACTCATTCATAATTGCATGAAATATCAACCAAATTCAGTAATTTTGACATGTATGGATAGCTTAGATCTGGCGCTACATGTTGCAATTATCGGCGGCTTCTTAGAGTTAAAACTTGTGGAGAAAATTCAAACCTCGCAATGTTTATTTTCTTTCCGGCCAACATCTGTGTGCATATTACCTTCTATTTATTGCTCCATGCCTGTCAAATTCCCTGGGGTATGACTTGCTTTACTCATTCATAATTGCATGAAATATCAACCAAATTCAGTAATTTTGACATGTATGGATAGCTTAGATCTGGCGCTACATGTTGCAATTATCGGCGGCTTCTTAGAGTTAAAACTTGTGGAGAAAATTCAAACCTCGCAATGTTTATTTTCTTCCCGGCCAACATATGTGTACATGTTACCGTCTATTTATTGCTCCATGCATGTCAAATTCCCTGGGGTATGGACTTGCTTTACTCATTCATAATTGCATGAAATATCAACCAAATTCAGTAATGTTGACATGTATGGATAGCTTAGATCTGGCGCTACATGTTGCAATTATCGGCGGCTTCTTAGAGTTAACACTTGTGGAGAAAATTCAAACCTCGCAATGTTTATTTTCTTCCCGGCCACCATCTGTGTGCAGATTACCGTCTATTTATTGCTCCATGCCTGTCAAATTCCCTGGGGTATGGACTTGCTCTACTCATTCATAATTGCATGAAATATCAACCAAATTCAGTAATTTTGACATGTATGGATAGCTTAGATCTGGCGCTACATGTTGCAATTATCGGCGGCTTCTTAGAGTTAAAACTTGTGGAGAAAATTCAAACCTCGCAATGTTTATTTTCTTTCCGGCCAACATCTGTGTACATGTTACCGTCTATTTATTGCTCCATGCATGTCAAATTCCCTGGGGTATGGACTTGCTCTACTCATTCATAATTGCATGAAATATCAACCAAATTCAGTAATTTTGACATGTATGGATAGCTTAGATCTGGCGCTACATGTTGCAATTATCGGCGGCTTCTTAGAGTTAAAACTTGTGGAGAAAATTCAAACCTCGCAATGTTTATTTTCTTTCCGGCCAACATATGTGTGCATATTACCTTCTATTTATTGCTCCATGCCTGTCAAATTCCCTAGGGTATGACTTGCTTTATTCATTCATAATTGCATGAAATATCAACCAAATTCAGTAATTTTGACATGTATGGATAGCTTAGATCTGGCGCTACATGTTGCAATTATCGGCGGCTTCTTAGAGTTAACACTTGTGGAGAAAATTCAAACCTCGCAATGTTTATTTTCTTCCCGGCCACCATCTGTGTGCAGATTACCTTTTATTTATTGCTCAATGCCTGTCAAATTCCCTGGGGTATGGACTTGCTTTACTCATTCATAATTGCATGAAATATCAACCAAATTCAGTAATTTTGACATGTATGGATAGCTTAGATCTGGCGCTACATGTTGCAATTATCGGCGGCTTCTTAGAGTTAAAACTTGTGGAGAAAATTCAAACCTCGCAATGTTTATTTTCTTTCCGGCCAACATCTGTGTACATGTTACCGTCTATTTATTGCTCCATGCATGTCAAATTCCCTGGGGTATGGACTTGCTCTACTCATTCATAATTGCATGAAATATCAACCAAATTCAGTAATTTTGACATGTATGGATAGCTTAGATCTGGCGCTACATGTTGCAATTATCGGCGGCTTCTTAGAGTTAAAACTTGTGGAGAAAATTCAAACCTCGCAATGTTTATTTTCTTCCCGGCCAACATATGTGTACACGTTACCGTCTATTTATTGCTCCATGCATGTCAAATTCCCTGGGGTATGGACTTGCTTTACTCATTCATAATTGCATGAAATATCAACCAAATTCAGTAATGTTGACATGTATGGATAGCTTAGATCTGGCGCTACATGTTGCAATTATCGGCGGCTTCTTAGAGTTAAAACTTGTGGAGAAAATTCAAACCTCGCAATGTTTATTTTCTTTCCGGCCAACATCTGTGTGCATATTACCTTCTATTTATTGCTCCATGCCTGTCAAATTCCCTGGGGTATGACTTGCTTTACTCATTCATAATTGCATGAAATATCAACCAAATTCAGTAATTTTGACATGTATGGATAGCTTAGATCTGGCGCTACATGTTGCAATTATCGGCGGCTTCTTAGAGTTAAAACTTGTGGAGAAAATTCAAACCTCGCAATGTTTATTTTCTTCCCGGCCAACATATGTGTACATGTTACCGTCTATTTATTGCTCCATGCATGTCAAATTCCCTGGGGTATGGACTTGCTTTACTCATTCATAATTGCATGAAATATCAACCAAATTCAGTAATGTTGACATGTATGGATAGCTTAGATCTGGCGCTACATGTTGCAATTATCGGCGGCTTCTTAGAGTTAACACTTGTGGAGAAAATTCAAACCTCGCAATGTTTATTTTCTTTCCGGCCAACATCTGTGTACATGTTACCGTCTATTTATTGCTCCATGCATGTCAAATTCCCTGGGGTATGGACTTGCTCTACTCATTCATAATTGCATGAAATATCAACCAAATTCAGTAATTTTGACATGTATGGATAGCTTAGATCTGGCGCTACATGTTGCAATTATCGGCGGCTTCTTAGAGTTAAAACTTGTGGAGAAAATTCAAACCTCGCAATGTTTATTTTCTTTCCGGCCAACATATGTGTGCATATTACCTTCTATTTATTGCTCCATGCCTGTCAAATTCCCTAGGGTATGACTTGCTTTATTCATTCATAATTGCATGAAATATCAACCAAATTCAGTAATTTTGACATGTATGGATAGCTTAGATCTGGCGCTACATGTTGCAATTATCGGCGGCTTCTTAGAGTTAACACTTGTGGAGAAAATTCAAACCTCGCAATGTTTATTTTCTTCCCGGCCACCATCTGTGTGCAGATTACCGTCTATTTATTGCTCCATGCCTGTCAAATTCCCTGGGGTATGGACTTGCTTTACTCATTCATAATTGCATGAAATATCAACCAAATTCAGTAATTTTGACATGTATGGATAGCTTAGATCTGGCGCTACATGTTGCAATTATCGGCGGCTTCTTAGAGTTAACACTTGTGGAGAAAATTCAAACCTCGCAATGTTTATTTTCTTTCCGGCCAACATCTGTGTGCAGATTACCTTTTATTTATTGCTCAATGCCTGTCAAATTCCCTGGGGTATGGACTTGCTTTACTCATTTATAATTGCATGAAATATCAACCAAATTCAGTAATTTTGACATGTATGGATAGCTTAGATCTGGCGCTACATGTTGCAATTATCGGCGGCTTATTAGAGTTAAAACTTGTGGAGAAAATTCAAACCTCGCAATGTTTATTTTCTTCCCGGCCAACATATGTGTACATGTTACCGTCTATTTATTGCTCCATGCATGTCAAATTCCCTGGGGTATGGACTTGCTTTACTCATTCATAATTGCATGAAATATCAACCAAATTCAGTAATGTTGACATGTATGGATAGCTTAGATCTGGCGCTACATGTTGCAATTATCGGCGGCTTCTTAGAGTTAAAACTTGTGGAGAAAATTCAAACCTCGCAATGTTTATTTTCTTTCCGGCCAACATCTGTGTGCATATTACCTTCTATTTATTGCTCCATGCCTGTCAAATTCCCTGGGGTATGACTTGCTTTACTCATTCATAATTGCATGAAATATCAACCAAATTCAGTAATTTTGACATGTATGGATAGCTTAGATCTGGCGCTACATGTTGCAATTATCGGCGGCTTCTTAGAGTTAAAACTTGTGGAGAAAATTCAAACCTCGCAATGTTTATTTTCTTCCCGGCCAACATATGTGTACATGTTACCGTCTATTTATTGCTCCATGCATGTCAAATTCCCTGGGGTATGGACTTGCTTTACTCATTCATAATTGCATGAAATATCAACCAAATTCAGTAATGTTGACATGTATGGATAGCTTAGATCTGGCGCTACATGTTGCAATTATCGGCGGCTTCTTAGAGTTAACACTTGTGGAGAAAATTCAAACCTCGCAATGTTTATTTTCTTCCCGGCCACCATCTGTGTGCAGATTACCGTCTATTTATTGCTCCATGCCTGTCAAATTCCCTGGGGTATGGACTTGCTCTACTCATTCATAATTGCATGAAATATCAACCAAATTCAGTAATTTTGACATGTATGGATAGCTTAGATCTGGCGCTACATGTTGCAATTATCGGCGGCTTCTTAGAGTTAAAACTTGTGGAGAAAATTCAAACCTCGCAATGTTTATTTTCTTTCCGGCCAACATCTGTGTACATGTTACCGTCTATTTATTGCTCCATGCATGTCAAATTCCCTGGGGTATGGACTTGCTCTACTCATTCATAATTGCATGAAATATCAACCAAATTCAGTAATTTTGACATGTATGGATAGCTTAGATCTGGCGCTACATGTTGCAATTATCGGCGGCTTCTTAGAGTTAACACTTGTGGAGAAAATTCAAACCTCGCAATGTTTATTTTCTTTCCGGCCAACATATGTGTGCATATTACCTTCTATTTATTGCTCCATGCCTGTCAAATTCCCTAGGATATGACTTGCTTTATTCATTCATAATTGCATGAAATATTAACCAAATTCAGTAATTTTGACATGTATGGATAGCTTAGATCTGGCGCTACATGTTGCAATTATCGGCGGCTTCTTAGAGTTAACACTTGTGGAGAAAATTCAAACCTCGCAATGTTTATTTTCTTCCCGGCCACCATCTGTGTGCAGATTACCTTTTATTTATTGCTCAATGCCTGTCAAATTCCCTGGGGTATGGACTTGCTTTACTCATTCATAATTGCATGAAATATCAACCAAATTCAGTAATTTTGACATGTATGGATAGCTTAGATCTGGCGCTACATGTTGCAATTATCGGCGGCTTCTTAGAGTTAAAACTTGTGGAGAAAATTCAAACCTCGCAATGTTTATTTTCTTTCCGGCCAACATCTGTGTGCAGATTACCTTTTATTTATTGCTCAATGCCTGTCAAATTCCCTGGGGTATGGACTTGCTTTACTCATTCATAATTGCATGAAATATCAACCAAATTCAGTAATTTTGACATGTATGGATAGCTTAGATCTGGCGCTACATGTTGCAATTATCGGCGGCTTCTTAGAGTTAAAACTTGTGGAGAAAATTCAAACCTCGCAATGTTTATTTTCTTTCCGGCCAACATCTGTGTACATGTTACCGTCTATTTATTGCTCCATGCATGTCAAATTCCCTGGGGTATGGACTTGCTTTACTCATTCATAATTGCATGAAATATCAACCAAATTCAGTAATGTTGACATGTATGGATAGCTTAGATCTGGCGCTACATGTTGCAATTATCGGCGGCTTCTTAGAGTTAAAACTTGTGGAGAAAATTCAAACCTCGCAATGTTTATTTTCTTTCCGGCCAACATCTGTGTGCATATTACCTTCTATTTATTGCTCCATGCCTGTCAAATTCCCTGGGGTATGACTTGCTTTACTCATTCATAATTGCATGAAATATCAACCAAATTCAGTAATTTTGACATGTATGGATAGCTTAGATCTGGCGCTACATGTTGCAATTATCGGCGGCTTCTTAGAGTTAAAACTTGTGGAGAAAATTCAAACCTCGCAATGTTTATTTTCTTCCCGGCCAACATATGTGTACATGTTACCGTCTATTTATTGCTCCATGCATGTCAAATTCCCTGGGGTATGGACTTGCTTTACTCATTCATAATTGCATGAAATATCAACCAAATTCAGTAATGTTGACATGTATGGATAGCTTAGATCTGGCGCTACATGTTGCAATTATCGGCGGCTTCTTAGAGTTAACACTTGTGGAGAAAATTCAAACCTCGCAATGTTTATTTTCTTTCCGGCCAACATCTGTGTACATGTTACCGTCTATTTATTGCTCCATGCATGTCAAATTCCCTGGGGTATGGACTTGCTCTACTCATTCATAATTGCATGAAATATCAACCAAATTCAGTAATTTTGACATGTATGGATAGCTTAGATCTGGCGCTACATGTTGCAATTATCGGCGGCTTCTTAGAGTTAAAACTTGTGGAGAAAATTCAAACCTCGCAATGTTTATTTTCTTTCCGGCCAACATATGTGTGCATATTACCTTCTATTTATTGCTCCATGCCTGTCAAATTCCCTAGGGTATGACTTGCTTTATTCATTCATAATTGCATGAAATATCAACCAAATTCAGTAATTTTGACATGTATGGATAGCTTAGATCTGGCGCTACATGTTGCAATTATCGGCGGCTTCTTAGAGTTAACACTTGTGGAGAAAATTCAAACCTCGCAATGTTTATTTTCTTTCCGGCCAACATATGTGTGCATATTACCTTCTATTTATTGCTCCATGCCTGTCAAATTCCCTAGGGTATGACTTGCTTTATTCATTCATAATTGCATGAAATATTAACCAAATTCAGTAATTTTGACATGTATGGATAGCTTAGATCTGGCGCTACATGTTGCAATTATCGGCGGCTTCTTAGAGTTAACACTTGTGGAGAAAATTCAAACCTCGCAATGTTTATTTTCTTCCCGGCCACCATCTGTGTGCAGATTACCTTTTATTTATTGCTCAATGCCTGTCAAATTCCCTGGGGTATGGACTTGCTTTACTCATTCATAATTGCATGAAATATCAACCAAATTCAGTAATTTTGACATGTATGGATAGCTTAGATCTGGCGCTACATGTTGCAATTATCGGCGGCTTCTTAGAGTTAAAACTTGTGGAGAAAATTCAAACCTCGCAATGTTTATTTTCTTTCCGGCCAACATCTGTGTGCAGATTACCTTTTATTTATTGCTCAATGCCTGTCAAATTCCCTGGGGTATGGACTTGCTTTACTCATTCATAATTGCATGAAATATCAACCAAATTCAGTAATTTTGACATGTATGGATAGCTTAGATCTGGCGCTACATGTTGCAATTATCGGCGGCTTCTTAGAGTTAAAACTTGTGGAGAAAATTCAAACCTCGCAATGTTTATTTTCTTTCCGGCCAACATCTGTGTACATGTTACCGTCTATTTATTGCTCCATGCATGTCAAATTCCCTGGGGTATGGACTTGCTTTACTCATTCATAATTGCATGAAATATCAACCAAATTCAGTAATGTTGACATGTATGGATAGCTTAGATCTGGCGCTACATGTTGCAATTATCGGCGGCTTCTTAGAGTTAAAACTTGTGGAGAAAATTCAAACCTCGCAATGTTTATTTTCTTTCCGGCCAACATCTGTGTGCATATTACCTTCTATTTATTGCTCCATGCCTGTCAAATTCCCTGGGGTATGACTTGCTTTACTCATTCATAATTGCATGAAATATCAACCAAATTCAGTAATTTTGACATGTATGGATAGCTTAGATCTGGCGCTACATGTTGCAATTATCGGCGGCTTCTTAGAGTTAAAACTTGTGGAGAAAATTCAAACCTCGCAATGTTTATTTTCTTCCCGGCCAACATATGTGTACATGTTACCGTCTATTTATTGCTCCATGCATGTCAAATTCCCTGGGGTATGGACTTGCTTTACTCATTCATAATTGCATGAAATATCAACCAAATTCAGTAATGTTGACATGTATGGATAGCTTAGATCTGGCGCTACATGTTGCAATTATCGGCGGCTTCTTAGAGTTAACACTTGTGGAGAAAATTCAAACCTCGCAATGTTTATTTTCTTTCCCCCCAACATCTGTGTACATGTTACCGTCTATTTATTGCTCCATGCATGTCAAATTCCCTGGGGTATGGACTTGCTCTACTCATTCATAATTGCATGAAATATCAACCAAATTCAGTAATTTTGACATGTATGGATAGCTTAGATCTGGCGCTACATGTTGCAATTATCGGCGGCTTCTTAGAGTTAAAACTTGTGGAGAAAATTCAAACCTCGCAATGTTTATTTTCTTTCCGGCCAACATATGTGTGCATATTACCTTTTATTTATTGCTCAATGCCTGTCAAATTCCCTGGGGTATGGACTTGCTTTACTCATTCATAATTGCATGAAATATCAACCAAATTCAGTAATTTTGACATGTATGGATAGCTTAGATCTGGCGCTACATGTTGCAATTATCGGCGGCTTCTTAGAGTTAAAACTTGTGGAGAAAATTCAAACCTCGCAATGTTTATTTTCTTTCCGGCCAACATCTGTGTGCAGATTACCTTTTATTTATTGCTCAATGCCTGTCAAATTCCCTGGGGTATGGACTTGCTTTACTCATTCATAATTGCATGAAATATCAACCAAATTCAGTAATTTTGACATGTATGGATAGCTTAGATCTGGCGCTACATGTTGCAATTATCGGCGGCTTCTTAGAGTTAAAACTTGTGGAGAAAATTCAAACCTCGCAATGTTTATTTTCTTTCCGGCCAACATCTGTGTACATGTTACCGTCTATTTATTGCTCCATGCATGTCAAATTCCCTGGGGTATGGACTTGCTTTACTCATTCATAATTGCATGAAATATCAACCAAATTCAGTAATGTTGACATGTATGGATAGCTTAGATCTGGCGCTACATGTTGCAATTATCGGCGGCTTCTTAGAGTTAAAACTTGTGGAGAAAATTCAAACCTCGCAATGTTTATTTTCTTTCCGGCCAACATCTGTGTGCATATTACCTTCTATTTATTGCTCCATGCCTGTCAAATTCCCTGGGGTATGACTTGCTTTACTCATTCATAATTGCATGAAATATCAACCAAATTCAGTAATTTTGACATGTATGGATAGCTTAGATCTGGCGCTACATGTTGCAATTATCGGCGGCTTCTTAGAGTTAAAACTTGTGGAGAAAATTCAAACCTCGCAATGTTTATTTTCTTCCCGGCCAACATATGTGTACATGTTACCGTCTATTTATTGCTCCATGCATGTCAAATTCCCTGGGGTATGGACTTGCTTTACTCATTCATAATTGCATGAAATATCAACCAAATTCAGTAATGTTGACATGTATGGATAGCTTAGATCTGGCGCTACATGTTGCAATTATCGGCGGCTTCTTAGAGTTAACACTTGTGGAGAAAATTCAAACCTCGCAATGTTTATTTTCTTTCCGGCCAACATCTGTGTACATGTTACCGTCTATTTATTGCTCCATGCATGTCAAATTCCCTGGGGTATGGACTTGCTCTACTCATTCATAATTGCATGAAATATCAACCAAATTCAGTAATTTTGACATGTATGGATAGCTTAGATCTGGCGCTACATGTTGCAATTATCGGCGGCTTCTTAGAGTTAAAACTTGTGGAGAAAATTCAAACCTCGCAATGTTTATTTTCTTTCCGGCCAACATATGTGTGCATATTACCTTCTATTTATTGCTCCATGCCTGTCAAATTCCCTAGGGTATGACTTGCTTTATTCATTCATAATTGCATGAAATATCAACCAAATTCAGTAATTTTGACATGTATGGATAGCTTAGATCTGGCGCTACATGTTGCAATTATCGGCGGCTTCTTAGAGTTAACACTTGTGGAGAAAATTCAAACCTCGCAATGTTTATTTTCTTCCCGGCCACCATCTGTGTGCAGATTACCGTCTATTTATTGCTCCATGCCTGTCAAATTCCCTGGGGTATGGACTTGCTTTACTCATTCATAATTGCATGAAATATCAACCAAATTCAGTAATGTTGACATGTATGGATAGCTTAGATCTGGCGCTACATGTTGCAATTATCGGCGGCTTCTTAGAGTTAAAACTTGTGGAGAAAATTCAAACCTCGCAATGTTTATTTTCTTCCCGGCCAACATATGTGTACATGTTACCGTCTATTTATTGCTCCTTGCATGTCAAATTCCCTGGGGTATGGACTTGCTTTACTCATTCATAATTGCATGAAATATCAACCAAATTCAGTAATGTTGACATGTATGGATAGCTTAGATCTGGCGCTACATGTTGCAATTATCGGCGGCTTCTTAGAGTTAACACTTGTGGAGAAAATTCAAACCTCGCAATGTTTATTTTCTTCCCGGCCACCATCTGTGTGCAGATTACCGTCTATTTATTGCTCCATGCATGTCAAATTCCCTGGGGTATGGACTTGCTCTACTCATTCATAATTGCATGAAATATCAACCAAATTCAGTAATTTTGACATGTATGGATAGCTTAGATCTGGCGCTACATGTTGCAATTATCGGCGGCTTCTTAGAGTTAAAACTTGTGGAGAAAATTCAAACCTCGCAATGTTTATTTTCTTCCCGGCCAACATATGTGTACATGTTACCGTCTATTTATTGCTCCATGCATGTCAAATTCCCTGGGGTATGGACTTGCTTTACTCATTCATAATTGCATGAAATATCAACCAAATTCAGTAATGTTGACATGTATGGATAGCTTAGATCTGGCGCTACATGTTGCAATTATCGGCGGCTTCTTAGAGTTAAAACTTGTGGAGAAAATTCAAACCTCGCAATGTTTATTTTCTTTCCGGCCAACATCTGTGTGCATATTACCTTCTATTTATTGCTCCATGCCTGTCAAATTCCCTGGGGTATGACTTGCTTTACTCATTCATAATTGCATGAAATATCAACCAAATTCAGTAATTTTGACATGTATGGATAGCTTAGATCTGGCGCTACATGTTGCAATTATCGGCGGCTTCTTAGAGTTAAAACTTGTGGAGAAAATTCAAACCTCGCAATGTTTATTTTCTTCCCGGCCAACATATGTGTACATGTTACCGTCTATTTATTGCTCCATGCATGTCAAATTCCCTGGGGTATGGACTTGCTTTACTCATTCATAATTGCATGAAATATCAACCAAATTCAGTAATGTTGACATGTATGGATAGCTTAGATCTGGCGCTACATGTTGCAATTATCGGCGGCTTCTTAGAGTTAACACTTGTGGAGAAAATTCAAACCTCGCAATGTTTATTTTCTTCCCGGCCACCATCTGTGTGCAGATTACCGTCTATTTATTGCTCCATGCCTGTCAAATTCCCTGGGGTATGGACTTGCTCTACTCATTCATAATTGCATGAAATATCAACCAAATTCAGTAATTTTGACATGTATGGATAGCTTAGATCTGGCGCTACATGTTGCAATTATCGGCGGCTTCTTAGAGTTAAAACTTGTGGAGAAAATTCAAACCTCGCAATGTTTATTTTCTTTCCGGCCAACATCTGTGTACATGTTACCGTCTATTTATTGCTCCATGCATGTCAAATTCCCTGGGGTATGGACTTGCTCTACTCATTCATAATTGCATGAAATATCAACCAAATTCAGTAATTTTGACATGTATGGATAGCTTAGATCTGGCGCTACATGTTGCAATTATCGGCGGCTTCTTAGAGTTAAAACTTGTGGAGAAAATTCAAGCCTCGCAATGTTTATTTTCTTTCCGGCCAACATATGTGTGCATATTACCTTCTATTTATTGCTCCATGCCTGTCAAATTCCCTAGGGTATGACTTGCTTTATTCATTCATAATTGCATGAAATATCAACCAAATTCAGTAATTTTGACATGTATGGATAGCTTAGATCTGGCGCTACATGTTGCAATTATCGGCGGCTTCTTAGAGTTAACACTTGTGGAGAAAATTCAAACCTCGCAATGTTTATTTTCTTCCCGGCCACCATCTGTGTGCAGATTACCGTCTATTTATTGCTCCATGCCTGTCAAATTCCCTGGGGTATGGACTTGCTTTACTCATTCATAATTGCATGAAATATCAACCAAATTCAGTAATGTTGACATGTATGGATAGCTTAGATCTGGCGCTACATGTTGCAATTATCGGCGGCTTCTTAGAGTTAACACTTGTGGAGAAAATTCAAACCTCGCAATGTTTATTTTCTTCCCGGCCACCATCTGTGTGCAGATTACCTTTTATTTATTGCTCAATGCCTGTCAAATTCCCTGGGGTATGGACTTGCTTTACTCATTCATAATTGCATGAAATATCAACCAAATTCAGTAATTTTGACATGTATGGATAGCTTAGATCTGGCGCTACATGTTGCAATTATCGGCGGCTTCTTAGAGTTAAAACTTGTGGAGAAAATTCAAACCTCGCAATGTTTATTTTCTTTCCGGCCAACATCTGTGTACATGTTACCGTCTATTTATTGCTCCGTGCATGTCAAATTCCCTGGGGTATGGACTTGCTCTACTCATTCATAATTGCATGAAATATCAACAAAATTCAGTAATTTTGACATGTATGGATAGCTTAGATCTGGCGCTACATGTTGCAATTATCGGCGGCTTCTTAGAGTTAAAACTTGTGGAGAAAATTCAAACCTCGCAATGTTTATTTTCTTCCCGGCCAACATATGTGTACATGTTACCGTCTATTTATTGCTCCATGCATGTCAAATTCCCTGGGGTATGGACTTGCTTTACTCATTCATAATTGCATGAAATATCAACCAAATTCAGTAATGTTGACATGTATGGATAGCTTAGATCTGGCGCTACATGTTGCAATTATCGGCGGCTTCTTAGAGTTAACACTTGTGGAGAAAATTCAAACCTCGCAATGTTTATTTTCTTCCCGGCCACCATCTGTGTGCAGATTACCGTCTATTTATTGCTCCATGCCTGTCAAATTCCCTGACTTGCTCTACTCATTCATAATTGCATGAAATATCAACCAAATTCAGTAATTTTGACATGTATGGATAGCTTAGATCTGGCGCTACATGTTGCAATTATCGGCGGCTTCTTAGAGTTAAAACTTGTGGAGAAAATTCAAACCTCGCAATGTTTATTTTCTTTCCGGCCAACATCTGTGTACATGTTACCGTCTATTTATTGCTCCATGCATGTCAAATTCCCTGGGGTATGGACTTGCTCTACTCATTCATAATTGCATGAAATATCAACCAAATTCAGTAATTTTGACATGTATGGATAGCTTAGATCTGGCGCTACATGTTGCAATTATCGGCGGCTTCTTAGAGTTAAAACTTGTGGAGAAAATTCAAACCTCGCAATGTTTATTTTCTTTCCGGCCAACATATGTGTGCATATTACCTTCTATTTATTGCTCCATGCCTGTCAAATTCCCTAGGGTATGACTTGCTTTATTCATTCATAATTGCATAAAATATCAACCAAATTCAGTAATTTTGACATGTATGGATAGCTTAGATCTGGCGCTACATGTTGCAATTATCGGCGGCTTCTTAGAGTTAACACTTGTGGAGAAAATTCAAACCTCGCAATGTTTATTTTCTTCCCGGCCACCATCTGTGTGCAGATTACCGTCTATTTATTGCTCCATGCGTGTCAAATTCCCTGGGGTATGGACTTGCTTTACTCATTCATAATTGCATGAAATATCAACCAAATTCAGTAATGTTGACATATATGGATAGCTTAGATCTGGCGCTACATGTTGCAATTATCGGCGGCTTCTTAGAGTTAAAACTTGTGGAGAAAATTCAAACCTCGCAATGTTTATTTTCTTTCCGGCCAACATCTGTGTACATGTTACCGTCTATTTATTGCTCCATGCATGTCAAATTCCCTGGGGTATGGACTTGCTCTACTCATTCATAATTGCATGAAATATCAACAACATTCAGTAATTTTGACATGTATGGATAGCTTAGATCTGGCGCTACATGTTGCAATTATCGGCGGCTTCTTAGAGTTAAAACTTGTGGAGAAAATTCAAACCTCGCAATGTTTATTTTCTTCCCGGCCAACATATGTGTACATGTTACCTTCTATTTATTGCTCCATGTATGTCAAATTCCCTGGGGTATGGACTTGCTTTACTCATTCATAATTGCATGAAATATCAACCAAATGCAGTAATGTTGACATGTATGGATAGCTTAGATCTGGCGCTACATGTTGCAATTATCGGCGGCTTCTTAGAGTTAAAACTTGTGGAGAAAATTCAAACCTCGCAATGTTTATTTTCTTTCCGGCCAACATCTGTGTGCATATTACCTTCTATTTATTGCTCCATGCCTGTCAAATTCCCTGGGGTATGACTTGCTTTACTCATTCATAATTGCATGAAATATCAACCAAATTCAGTAATTTTGACATGTATGGATATCTTAGATCTGGCGCTACATGTTGCAATTATCGGCGGCTTCTTAGAGTTAAAACTTGTGGAGAAAATTCAAACCTCGCAATGTTTATTTTCTTCCCGGCCAACATATGTGTACATGTTACCGTCTATTTATTGCTCCATGCATGTCAAATTCCCTGGGGTATGGACTTGCTTTACTCATTCATAATTGCATGAAATATCAACCAAATTCAGTAATGTTGACATGTATGGATAGCTTAGATCTGGCGCTACATGTTGCAATTATCGGCGGCTTCTTAGAGTTAACACTTGTGGAGAAAATTCAAACCTCGCAATGTTTATTTTCTTCCCGGCCACCATCTGTGTGCAGATTACCGTCTATTTATTGCTCCATGCCTGTCAAATTCCCTGGGGTATGGACTTGCTCTACTCATTCATAATTGCATGAAATATCAACCAAATTCAGTAATTTTGACATGTATGGATAGCTTAGATCTGGCGCTACATGTTGCAATTATCGGCGGCTTCTTAGAGTTATAACTTGTGGTGAAAATTCAAACCTCGCAATGTTTATTTTCTTTCCGGCCAACATCTGTGTACATGTTACCGTCTATTTATTGCTCCATGCATGTCAAATTCCCTGGGGTATGGACTTGCTTTACTCATTCATAATTGCATGAAATATCAACCAAATTCAGTAATTTTGACATGTATGGATAGCTTAGATCTGGCGCTACATGTTGCAATTATCGGCGGCTTCTTAGAGTTAAAACTTGTGGAGAAAATTCAAACCTCGCAATGTTTATTTTCTTTCCGGCCAACATCTGTGTACATGTTACCGTCTATTTATTGCTCCATGCATGTCAAATTCCCTGGGGTATGGACTTGCTCTACTCATTCATAATTGCATGAAATATCAACCAAATTCAGTAATTTTGACATGTATGGATAGCTTAGATCTGGCGCTACATGTTGCAATTATCGGCGGCTTCTTAGAGTTAAAACTTGTGGAGAAAATTCAAACCTCGCAATGTTTATTTTCTTCCCGGCCAACATATGTGTACATGTTACCGTCTATTTATTGCTCCATGCATGTCAAATTCCCTGGGGTATGGACTTGCTTTACTCATTCATAATTGCATGAAATATCAACAAAATTCAGTAATGTTGACATGTATGGATAGCTTAGATCTGGCGCTACATGTTGCAATTATCGGCGGCTTCTTAGAGTTAAAACTTGTGGAGAAAATTCAAACCTCGCAATGTTTATTTTCTTCCCGGCCAACATATGTGTACATGTTACCGTCTATTTATTGCTCCATGCATGTCAAATTCCCTGGGGTATGGACTTGCTTTACTCATTCATAATTGCATGAAATATCAACCAAATTCAGTAATGTTGACATGTATGGATAGCTTAGATCTGGCGCTACATGTTGCAATTATCGGCGGCTTCTTAGAGTTAACACTTGTGGAGAAAATTCAAACCTCGCAATGTTTATTTTCTTCCCGGCCACCATCTGTGTGCAGATTACCGTCTATTTATTGCTCCATGCCTGTCAAATTCCCTGACTTGCTCTACTCATTCATAATTGCATGAAATATCAACCAAATTCAGTAATTTTGACATGTATGGATAGCTTAGATCTGGCGCTACATGTTGCAATTATCGGCGGCTTCTTAGAGTTAACACTTGTGGAGAAAATTCAAACCTCGCAATGTTTATTTTCTTCCCGGCCACCATCTGTGTGCAGATTACCGTCTATTTATT
The DNA here is from genome assembly GCA_037893225.1 of Hippasteria phrygiana. Lineage (NCBI taxonomy): Eukaryota > Metazoa > Echinodermata > Asteroidea > Valvatida > Goniasteridae > Hippasteria > Hippasteria phrygiana. Next base: position 96,052 of record JAZGUH010001209.1, read on the forward strand.
GCTCCATGCCTGTCAAATTCCCTGGGGTATGGACTTGCTTTACTCATTCATAATTGCATGAAATATCAACCAAATTCAGTAATGTTGACATGTATGGATAGCTTAGATCTGGCGCTACATGTTGCAATTATCGGCGGCTTCTTAGAGTTAAAACTTGTGGAGAAAATTCAAACCTCGCAATGTTTATTTTCTTTCCGGCCAACATCTGTGTACATGTTACCGTCTATTTATTGCTCCATGCATGTCAAATTCCCTGGGGTATGGACTTGCTCTACTCATTCATAATTGCATGAAATATCAACAACATTCAGTAATTTTGACATGTATGGATAGCTTAGATCTGGCGCTACATGTTGCAATTATCGGCGGCTTCTTAGAGTTAAAACTTGTGGAGAAAATTCAAACCTCGCAATGTTTATTTTCTTCCCGGCCAACATATGTGTACATGTTACCTTCTATTTATTGCTCCATGCATGTCAAATTCCCTGGGGTATGGACTTGCTTTACTCATTCATAATTGCATGAAATATCAACCAAATGCAGTAATGTTGACATGTATGGATAGCTTAGATCTGGCGCTACATGTTGCAATTATCGGCGGCTTCTTAGAGTTAAAACTTGTGGAGAAAATTCAAACCTCGCAATGTTTATTTTCTTTCCGGCCAACATCTGTGTGCATATTACCTTCTATTTATTGCTCCATGCCTGTCAAATTCCCTGGGGTATGACTTGCTTTACTCATTCATAATTGCATGAAATATCAACCAAATTCAGTAATTTTGACATGTATGGATATCTTAGATCTGGCGCTACATGTTGCAATTATCGGCGGCTTCTTAGAGTTAAAACTTGTGGAGAAAATGCAAACCTCGCAATGTTTATTTTCTTCCCGGCCAACATATGTGTACATGTTACCGTCTATTTATTGCTCCATGCATGTCAAATTCCCTGGGGTATGGACTTGCTTTACTCATTCATAATTGCATGAAATATCAACCAAATTCAGTAATGTTGACATGTATGGATAGCTTAGATCTGGCGCTACATGTTGCAATTATCGGCGGCTTCTTAGAGTTAACACTTGTGGAGAAAATTCAAACCTCGCAATGTTTATTTTCTTCCCGGCCACCATCTGTGTGCAGATTACCGTCTATTTATTGCTCCATGCCTGTCAAATTCCCTGGGGTATGGACTTGCTCTACTCATTCATAATTGCATGAAATATCAACCAAATTCAGTAATTTTGACATGTATGGATAGCTTAGATCTGGCGCTACATGTTGCAATTATCGGCGGCTTCTTAGAGTTAAAACTTGTGGAGAAAATTCAAACCTCGCAATGTTTATTTTCTTTCCGGCCAACATCTGTGTACATGTTACCGTCTATTTATTGCTCCATGCATGTCAAATTCCCTGGGGTATGGACTTGCTCTACTCATTCATAATTGCATGAAATATCAACCAAATTCAGTAATTTTGACATGTATGGATAGCTTAGATCTGGCGCTACATGTTGCAATTATCGGCGGCTTCTTAGAGTTAAAACTTGTGGAGAAAATTCAAACCTCGCAATGTTTATTTTCTTCCCGGCCAACATATGTGTACATGTTACCGTCTATTTATTGCTCCATGCATGTCAAATTCCCTGGGGTATGGACTTGCTTTACTCATTCATAATTGCATGAAATATCAACAAAATTCAGTAATGTTGACATGTATGGATAGCTTAGATCTGGCGCTACATGTTGCAATTATCGGCGGCTTCTTAGAGTTAAAACTTGTGGAGAAAATTCAAACCTCGCAATGTTTATTTTCTTCCCGGCCAACATATGTGTACATGTTACCGTCTATTTATTGCTCCATGCATGTCAAATTCCCTGGGGTATGGACTTGCTTTACTCATTCATAATTGCATGAAATATCAACCAAATTCAGTAATGTTGACATGTATGGATAGCTTAGATCTGGCGCTACATGTTGCAATTATCGGCGGCTTCTTAGAGTTAACACTTGTGGAGAAAATTCAAACCTCGCAATGTTTATTTTCTTCCCGGCCACCATCTGTGTGCAGATTACCGTCTATTTATTGCTCCATGCCTGTCAAATTCCCTGACTTGCTCTACTCATTCATAATTGCATGAAATATCAACCAAATTCAGTAATTTTGACATGTATGGATAGCTTAGATCTGGCGCTACATGTTGCAATTATCGGCGGCTTCTTAGAGTTAACACTTGTGGAGAAAATTCAAACCTCGCAATGTTTATTTTCTTCCCGGCCACCATCTGTGTGCAGATTACCGTCTATTTATTGCTCCATGCCTGTCAAATTCCCTGGGGTATGGACTTGCTTTACTCATTCATAATTGCATGAAATATCAACCAAATTCAGTAATGTTGACATGTATGGATAGCTTAGATCTGGCGCTACATGTTGCAATTATCGGCGGCTTCTTAGAGTTAAAACTTGTGGAGAAAATTCAAACCTCGCAATGTTTATTTTCTTTCCGGCCAACATCTGTGTACATGTTACCGTCTATTTATTGCTCCATGCATGTCAAATTCCCTGGGGTATGGACTTGCTCTACTCATTCATAATTGCATGAAATATCAACAACATTCAGTAATTTTGACATGTATGGATAGCTTAGATCTGGCGCTACATGTTGCAATTATCGGCGGCTTCTTAGAGTTAAAACTTGTGGAGAAAATTCAAACCTCGCAATGTTTATTTTCTTCCCGGCCAACATATGTGTACATGTTACCTTCTATTTATTGCTCCATGCATGTCAAATTCCCTGGGGTATGGACTTGCTTTACTCATTCATAATTGCATGAAATATCAACCAAATGCAGTAATGTTGACATGTATGGATAGCTTAGATCTGGCGCTACATGTTGCAATTATCGGCGGCTTCTTAGAGTTAAAACTTGTGGAGAAAATTCAAACCTCGCAATGTTTATTTTCTTTCCGGCCAACATCTGTGTGCATATTACCTTCTATTTATTGCTCCATGCCTGTCAAATTCCCTGGGGTATGACTTGCTTTACTCATTCATAATTGCATGAAATATCAACCAAATTCAGTAATTTTGACATGTATGGATAGCTTAGATCTGGCGCTACATGTTGCAATTATCGGCGGCTTCTTAGAGTTAACACTTGTGGAGAAAATTCAAACCTCGCAATGTTTATTTTCTTCCCGGCCACCATCTGTGTGCAGATTACCGTCTATTTATTGCTCCATGCCTGTCAAATTCCCTGGGGTATGGACTTGCTCTACTCATTCATAATTGCATGAAATATCAACCAAATTCAGTAATTTTGACATGTATGGATAGCTTAGATCTGGCGCTACATGTTGCAATTATCGGCGGCTTCTTAGAGTTAAAACTTGTGGAGAAAATTCAAACCTCGCAATGTTTATTTTCTTTCCGGCCAACATCTGTGTACATGTTACCGTCTATTTATTGCTCCATGCATGTCAAATTCCCTGGGGTATGGACTTGCTCTACTCATTCATAATTGCATGAAATATCAACCAAATTCAGTAATTTTGACATGTATGGATAGCTTAGATCTGGCGCTACATGTTGCAATTATCGGCGGCTTCTTAGAGTTAAAACTTGTGGAGAAAATTCAAACCTCGCAATGTTTATTTTCTTCCCGGCCAACATATGTGTACATGTTACCGTCTATTTATTGCTCCATGCATGTCAAATTCCCTGGGGTATGGACTTGCTTTACTCATTCATAATTGCATGAAATATCAACAAAATTCAGTAATGTTGACATGTATGGATAGCTTAGATCTGGCGCTACATGTTGCAATTATCGGCGGCTTCTTAGAGTTAAAACTTGTGGAGAAAATTCAAACCTCGCAATGTTTATTTTCTTCCCGGCCAACATATGTGTACATGTTACCGTCTATTTATTGCTCCATGCATGTCAAATTCCCTGGGGTATGGACTTGCTTTACTCATTCATAATTGCATGAAATATCAACCAAATTCAGTAATGTTGACATGTATGGATAGCTTAGATCTGGCGCTACATGTTGCAATTATCGGCGGCTTCTTAGAGTTAAAACTTGTGGAGAAAATTCAAACCTCGCAATGTTTATTTTCTTCCCGGCCAACATATGTGTACATGTTACCGTCTATTTATTGCTCCATGCATGTCAAATTCCCTGGGGTATGGACTTGCTTTACTCATTCATAATTGCATGAAATATCAACCAAATTCAGTAATGTTGACATGTATGGATAGCTTAGATCTGGCGCTACATGTTGCAATTATCGGCGGCTTCTTAGAGTTAAAACTTGTGGAGAAAATTCAAACCTCGCAATGTTTATTTTCTTCCCGGCCAACATATGTGTACATGTTACCGTCTATTTATTGCTCCATGCATGTCAAATTCCCTGGGGTATGGACTTGCTTTACTCATTCATAATTGCATGAAATATCAACCAAATGCAGTAATGTTGACATGTATGGATAGCTTAGATCTGGCGCTACATGTTGCAATTATCGGCGGCTTCTTAGAGTTAAAACTTGTGGAGAAAATTCAAACCTCGCAATGTTTATTTTCTTTCCGGCCAACATCTGTGTGCATATTACCTTCTATTTATTGCTCCATGCCTGTCAAATTCCCTGGGGTATGACTTGCTTTACTCATTCATAATTGCATGAAATATCAACCAAATTCAGTAATTTTGACATGTATGGATATCTTAGATCTGGCGCTACATGTTGCAATTATCGGCGGCTTCTTAGAGTTAAAACTTGTGGAGAAAATGCAAACCTCGCAATGTTTATTTTCTTCCCGGCCAACATATGTGTACATGTTACCGTCTATTTATTGCTCCATGCATGTCAAATTCCCTGGGGTATGGACTTGCTTTACTCATTCATAATTGCATGAAATATCAACCAAATTCAGTAATGTTGACATGTATGGATAGCTTAGATCTGGCGCTACATGTTGCAATTATCGGCGGCTTCTTAGAGTTAACACTTGTGGAGAAAATTCAAACCTCGCAATGTTTATTTTCTTCCCGGCCACCATCTGTGTGCAGATTACCGTCTATTTATTGCTCCATGCCTGTCAAATTCCCTGGGGTATGGACTTGCTCTACTCATTCATAATTGCATGAAATATCAACCAAATTCAGTAATTTTGACATGTATGGATAGCTTAGATCTGGCGCTACATGTTGCAATTATCGGCGGCTTCTTAGAGTTAAAACTTGTGGAGAAAATTCAAACCTCGCAATGTTTATTTTCTTTCCGGCCAACATCTGTGTACATGTTACCGTCTATTTATTGCTCCATGCATGTCAAATTCCCTGGGGTATGGACTTGCTCTACTCATTCATAATTGCATGAAATATCAACCAAATTCAGTAATTTTGACATGTATGGATAGCTTAGATCTGGCGCTACATGTTGCAATTATCGGCGGCTTCTTAGAGTTAAAACTTGTGGAGAAAATTCAAACCTCGCAATGTTTATTTTCTTCCCGGCCAACATATGTGTACATGTTACCGTCTATTTATTGCTCCATGCATGTCAAATTCCCTGGGGTATGGACTTGCTTTACTCATTCATAATTGCATGAAATATCAACCAAATTCAGTAATTTTGACATGTATGGATAGCTTAGATCTGGCGCTACATGTTGCAATTATCGGCGGCTTTTTAGAGTTAAAACTTGTGGAGAAAATTCAAACCTCGCAATGTTTATTTTCTTCCCGGCCAACATATGTGTGCATATTACCTTCTATTTATTGCTCCATGCCTGTCAAATTCCCTAGGGTGTGACTTGCTTTACTCATTCATAATTGCATGAAATATCAACCAAATTCAGTAATTTTGACATGTATGGATAGCTTAGATCTGGCGCTACATGTTGCAATTATCGGCGGCTTCTTAGAGTTAAAACTTGTGGAGAAAATTCAAACCTCGCAATGTTTATTTTCTTCCCGGCCAACATATGTGTACATGTTACCGTCTATTTATTGCTCCATGCATGTCAAATTCCCTGGGGTATGGACTTGCTTTACTCATTCATAATTGCATGAAATATCAACCAAATTCAGTAATTTTGACATGTATGGATAGCTTAGATCTGGCGCTACATGTTGCAATTATCGGCGGCTTCTTAGAGTTAACACTTGTGGAGAAAATTCAAACCTCGCAATGTTTATTTTCTTCCCGGCCAACATCTGTGTACATATTACCGTCTATTTATTGCTCCATGCATGTCAAATTCCCTGGGGTATGGACTTGCTTTACTCATTCATAATTGCATGAAATATCAACCAAATGCAGTAATTTTGACATGTATGTATAGCTTAGATCTGGCGCTACATGTTGCAATTATCGGCGGCTTCTTAGAGTTAAAACTTGTGGAGAAAATTCAAACCTCGCAATGTTTATTTTCTTCCCGGCCAACATATGTGTACATGTTACCGTCTATTTATTGCTCCATGCCTGTCAAATTCCCTAGGGTATGACTTGCTTTACTCATTCATAATTGCATGAAATATCAACCAAATTCAGTAATTTTGACATGTATGGATAGCTTAGATCTGGCGCTACATGTTGCAATTATCGGCGGCTTCTTAGAGTTAACACTTGTGGAGAAAATTCAAACCTCGCAATGTTTATTTTCTTCCCGGCCAACATATGTGTACATGTTACCGTCTATTTATTGCTCCATGCATGTCAAATTCCCTGGGGTATGGACTTGCTTTACTCATTCATAATTGCATGAAATATCAACCAAATTCAGTAATTTTGACATGTATGGATAGCTTAGATCTGGCGCTACATGTTGCAATTATCGGCGGCTTTTTAGAGTTAAAACTTGTGGAGAAAATTCAAACCTCGCAATGTTTATTTTCTTCCCGGCCAACATATGTGTGCATATTACCTTCTATTTATTGCTCCATGCCTGTCAAATTCCCTAGGGTGTGACTTGCTTTACTCATTCATAATTGCATGAAATATCAACCAAATTCAGTAATTTTGACATGTATGGATAGCTTAGATCTGGCGCTACATGTTGCAATTATCGGCGGCTTCTTAGAGTTAAAACTTGTGGAGAAAATTCAAACCTCGCAATGTTTATTTTCTTCCCGGCCAACATATGTGTACATGTTACCGTCTATGTATTGCTCCATGCATGTCAAATTCCCTGGGGTATGGACTTGCTTTACTCATTCATAATTGCATGAAATATCAACCCAATTCAGTAATTTTGACATGTATGGATAGCTTAGATCTGGCGCTACATGTTGCAATTATCGGCGGCTTCTTAGAGTTAACACTTGTGGAGAAAATTCAAACCTCGCAATGTTTATTTTCTTCCCGGCCAACATCTGTGTACATATTACCGTCTATTTATTGCTCCATGCATGTCAAATTCCCTGGGGTATGGACTTGCTTTACTCATTCATAATTGCATGAAATATCAACCAAATGCAGTAATTTTGACATGTATGTATAGCTTAGATCTGGCGCTACATGTTGCAATTATCGGCGGCTTCTTAGAGTTAAAACTTGTGGAGAAAATTCAAACCTCGCAATGTTTATTTTCTTCCCGGCCAACATATGTGTACATGTTACCGTCTATTTATTGCTCCATGCATGTCAAATTCCCTGGGGTATGGACTTGCTTTACTCATTCATAATTGCATGAAATATCAACCAAATTCAGTAATTTTGACATGTATGGATAGCTTAGATCTGGCGCTACATGTTGCAATTATCGGCGGCTTTTTAGAGTTAAAACTTGTGGAGAAAATTCAAACCTCGCAATGTTTATTTTCTTCCCGGCCAACATATGTGTGCATATTACCTTCTATTTATTGCTCCATGCCTGTCAAATTCCCTAGGGTGTGACTTGCTTTACTCATTCATAATTGCATGAAATATCAACCAAATTCAGTAATTTTGACATGTATGGATAGCTTAGATCTGGCGCTACATGTTGCAATTATCGGCGGCTTCTTAGAGTTAAAACTTGTGGAGAAAATTCAAACCTCGCAATGTTTATTTTCTTCCCGGCCAACATATGTGTACATGTTACCGTCTATTTATTGCTCCATGCATGTCAAATTCCCTGGGGTATGGACTTGCTTTACTCATTCATAATTGCATGAAATATCAACCAAATTCAGTAATTTTGACATGTATGGATAGCTTAGATCTGGCGCTACATGTTGCAATTATCGGCGGCTTCTTAGAGTTAACACTTGTGGAGAAAATTCAAACCTCGCAATGTTTATTTTCTTCCCGGCCAACATCTGTGTACATATTACCGTCTATTTATTGCTCCATGCATGTCAAATTCCCTGGGGTATGGACTTGCTTTACTCATTCATAATTGCATGAAATATCAACCAAATGCAGTAATTTTGACATGTATGTATAGCTTAGATCTGGCGCTACATGTTGCAATTATCGGCGGCTTCTTAGAGTTAAAACTTGTGGAGAAAATTCAAACCTCGCAATGTTTATTTTCTTCCCGGCCAACATATGTGTACATGTTACCGTCTATTTATTGCTCCATGCCTGTCAAATTCCCTAGGGTATGACTTGCTTTACTCATTCATAATTGCATGAAATATCAACCAAATTCAGTAATTTTGACATGTATGGATAGCTTAGATCTGGCGCTACATGTTGCAATTATCGGCGGCTTCTTAGAGTTAACACTTGTGGAGAAAATTCAAACCTCGCAATGTTTATTTTCTTTCCGGCCAACATATGTGTGCATATTACCTTCTATTTATTGCTCCATGCCTGTCAAATTCCCTAGGGTATGACTTGCTTTACTCATTCATAATTGCATGAAATATCAACCAAATTCAGTAATTTTGACATGTATGGATAGCTTAGATCTGGCGCTACATGTTGCAATTATCGGCGGCTTTTTAGAGTTAAAACTTGTGGAGAAAATTCAAACCTCGCAATGTTTATTTTCTTCCCGGCCAACATATGTGTACATGTTACCGTCTATTTATTGCTCCATGCATGTCAAATTCCCTGGGGTATGGACTTGCTTTACTCATTCATAATTGCATGAAATATCAACCAAATTCAGTAATTTTGACATGTATGGATAGCTTAGATCTGGCGCTACATGTTGCAATTATCGGCGGCTTCTTAGAGTTAACACTTGTGGAGAAAATTCAAACCTCGCAATGTTTATTTTCTTCCCGGCCAACATCTGTGTACATATTACCGTCTATTTATTGCTCCATGCATGTCAAATTCCCTGGGGTATGGACTTGCTTTACTCATTCATAATTGCATGAAATATCAACCAAATGCAGTAATTTTGACATGTATGTATAGCTTAGATCTGGCGCTACATGTTGCAATTATCGGCGGCTTCTTAGAGTTAAAACTTGTGGAGAAAATTCAAACCTCGCAATGTTTATTTTCTTTCCGGCCAACATCTGTGTACATATTACCGTCTATTTATTGCTCCATGCATGTCAAATTCCCTGGGGTATGGACTTGCTTTACTCATTCATAATTGCATGAAATATCAACCAAATTCAGTAATTTTGACATGTATGGATAGCTTAGATCTGGCGCTACATGTTGCAATTATCGGCGGCTTCTTAGAGTTAAAACTTGTGGAGAGAATTCAAACCTCGCAATGTTTATTTTCTTTCCGGCCAACATCTGTGTGCATATTACCTTCTATGTATTGCTCCATGCCTGTCAAATTCCCTAGGGTATGACTTGCTTTACTCATTCATAATTGCATGAAATATCAACCAAATTCAGTAATTTTGACATGTATGGATAGCTTAGATCTGGCGCTACATGTTGCAATTATCGGCGGCTTCTTAGAGTTAACACTTGTGGAGAAAATTCAAACCTCGCAATGTTTATTTTCTTTCCGGCCAACATATGTGTGCATATTACCTTCTATTTATTGCTCCATGCCTGTCAAATTCCCTAGGGTATGACTTGCTTTACTCATTCATAATTGCATGAAATATCAACCAAATTCAGTAATTTTGACATGTATGGATAGCTTAGATCTGGCGCTACATGTTGCAATTATCGGCGGCTTTTTAGAGTTAAAACTTGTGGAGAAAATTCAAACCTCGCAATGTTTATTTTCTTCCCGGCCAACATATGTGTACATGTTACCGTCTATTTATTGCTCCATGCATGTCAAATTCCCTGGGGTATGGACTTGCTTTACTCATTCATAATTGCATGAAATATCAACCAAATGCAGTAATTTTGACATGTATGTATAGCTTAGATCTGGCGCTACATGTTGCAATTATCGGCGGCTTCTTAGAGTTAAAACTTGTGGAGAAAATTCAAACCTCGCAATGTTTATTTTCTTTCCGGCCAACATCTGTGTGCATATTACCTTCTATTTATTGCTCCATGCCTGTCAAATTCCCTAGGATATGACTTGCTTTACTCATTCATAATTGCATGAAATATCAACCAAATTCAGTAATTTTGACATGTATGGATAGCTTAGATCTGGCGCTACATGTTGCAATTATCGGCGGCTTCTTAGAGTTAAAACTTGTGGAGAAAATTCAAACCTCGCAATGTTTATTTTCTTCCCGGCCAACATATGTGTACATGTTACCGTCTATTTATTGCTCCATGCATGTCAAATTCCCTGGGGTATGGACTTGCTTTACTCATTCATAATTGCATGAACTATCAACCAAATTCAGTAATTTTGACATGTATGGATAGCTTAGATCTGGCGCTACATGTTGCAATTATCGGCGGCTTCTTAGAGTTAACACTTGTGGAGAAAATTCAAACCTCGCAATGTTTATTTTCTTCCCGGCCAACATATGTGTACATGTTACCGTCTATTTATTGCTCCATGCATGTCAAATTCCCTGGGGTATGGACTTGCTTTACTCATTCATAATTGCATGAAATATCAACCAAATTCAGTAATTTTGACATGTATGGATAGCTTAGATCTGGCGCTACATGTTGCAATTATCGGCGGCTTCTTAGAGTTAACACTTGTGGAGAAAATTCAAACCTCGCAATGTTTATTTTCTTCCCGGCCAACATCTGTGTACATATTACCGTCTATTTATTGCTCCATGCATGTCAAATTCCCTGGGGTATGGACTTGCTTTACTCATTCATAATTGCATGAAATATCAACCAAATGCAGTAATTTTGACATGTATGTATAGCTTAGATCTGGCGCTACATGTTGCAATTATCGGCGGCTTCTTAGAGTTAAAACTTGTGGAGAAAATTCAAACCTCGCAATGTTTATTTTCTTCCCGGCCAACATATGTGTACATGTTACCGTCTATTTATTGCTCCATGCCTGTCAAATTCCCTAGGGTATGACTTGCTTTACTCATTCATAATTGCATGAAATATCAACCAAATTCAGTAATTTTGACATGTATGGATAGCTTAGATCTGGCGCTACATGTTGCAATTATCGGCGGCTTCTTAGAGTTAACACTTGTGGAGAAAATTCAAACCTCGCAATGTTTATTTTCTTTCCGGCCAACATATGTGTCCATATTACCTTCTATTTATTGCTCCATGCCTGTCAAATTCCCTAGGGTATGACTTGCTTTACTCATTCATAATTGCATGAAATATCAACCAAATTCAGTAATTTTGACATGTATGGATAGCTTAGATCTGGCGCTACATGTTGCAATTATCGGCGGCTTTTTAGAGTTAAAACTTGTGGAGAAAATTCAAACCTCGCAATGTTTATTTTCTTCCCGGCCAACATATGTGTACATGTTACCGTCTATTTATTGCTCCATGCATGTCAAATTCCCTGGGGTATGGACTTGCTTTACTCATTCATAATTGCATGAAATATCAACCAAATTCAGTAATTTTGACATGTATGGATAGCTTAGATCTGGCGCTACATGTTGCAATTATCGGCGGCTTCTTAGAGTTAACACTTGTGGAGAAAATTCAAACCTCGCAATGTTTATTTTCTTCCCGGCCAACATCTGTGTACATATTACCGTCTATTTATTGCTCCATGCATGTCAAATTCCCTGGGGTATGGACTTGCTTTACTCATTCATAATTGCATGAAATATCAACCAAATGCAGTAATTTTGACATGTATGTATAGCTTAGATCTGGCGCTACATGTTGCAATTATCGGCGGCTTCTTAGAGTTAAAACTTGTGGAGAAAATTCAAACCTCGCAATGTTTATTTTCTTTCCGGCCAACATCTGTGTACATATTACCGTCTATTTATTGCTCCATGCATGTCAAATTCCCTGGGGTATGGACTTGCTTTACTCATTCATAATTGCATGAAATATCAACCAAATTCAGTAATTTTGACATGTATGGATAGCTTAGATCTGGCGCTACATGTTGCAATTATCGGCGGCTTCTTAGAGTTAAAACTTGTGGAGAGAATTCAAACCTCGCAATGTTTATTTTCTTTCCGGCCAACATCTGTGTGCATATTACCTTCTATGTATTGCTCCATGCCTGTCAAATTCCCTAGGGTATGACTTGCTTTACTCATTCATAATTGCATGAAATATCAACCAAATTCAGTAATTTTGACATGTATGGATAGCTTAGATCTGGCGCTACATGTTGCAATTATCGGCGGCTTCTTAGAGTTAACACTTGTGGAGAAAATTCAAACCTCGCAATGTTTATTTTCTTTCCGGCCAACATATGTGTGCATATTACCTTCTATTTATTGCTCCATGCCTGTCAAATTCCCTAGGGTATGACTTGCTTTACTCATTCATAATTGCATGAAATATCAACCAAATTCAGTAATTTTGACATGTATGGATAGCTTAGATCTGGCGCTACATGTTGCAATTATCGGCGGCTTTTTAGAGTTAAAACTTGTGGAGAAAATTCAAACCTCGCAATGTTTATTTTCTTTCCGGCCAACATATGTGTACATGTTACCGTCTATTTATTGCTCCATGCATGTCAAATTCCCTGGGGTATGGACTTGCTTTACTCATTCATAATTGCATGAAATATCAACCAAATTCAGTAATTTTGACATGTATGGATAGCTTAGATCTGGCGCTACATGTTGCAATTATCGGCGGCTTCTTAGAGTTAAAACTTGTGGAGAAAATTCAAACCTCGCAATGTTTACTTTCTTTCCGGCCAACATCTGTGTACATATTACCGTCTATTTATTGCTCCATGCATGTCAAATTCCCTGGGGTATGGACTTGCTTTACTCATTCATAATTGCATGAAATATCAACCAAATTCAGTAATTTTGACATGTATGGATAGCTTAGCTCTGGCGCTACATGTTGCAATTATCGGCGGCTTCTTAGAGTTAACACTTGTGGAGAAAATTCAAACCTCGCAATGTTTATTTTCTTCCCGGCCAACATCTGTGTACATATTACCGTCTATTTATTGCTCCATGCATGTCAAATTCCCTGGGGTATGGACTTGCTTTACTCATTCATAATTGCATGAAATATCAACCAAATGCAGTAATGTTGACATGTATGTATAGCTTAGATCTGGCGCTACATGTTGCAATTATCGGCGGCTTCTTAGAGTTAACACTTGTGGAGAAAATTCAAACCTCGCAATGTTTATTTTCTTTCCGGCCAACATATGTGTGCATATTACCTTCTATTTATTGCTCCATGCCTGTCAAATTCCCTAGGGTATGACTTGCTTTACTCATTCATAATTGCATGAAATATCAACCAAATTCAGTAATTTTGACATGTATGGATAGCTTAGATCTGGCGCTACATGTTGCAATTATCGGCGGCTTTTTAGAGTTAAAACTTGTGGAGAAAATTCAAACCTCGCAATGTTTATTTTCTTCCCGGCCAACATATGTGTACATGTTACCGTCTATTTATTGCTCCATGCATGTCAAATTCCCTGGGGTATGGACTTGCTTTACTCATTCATAATTGCATGAAATATCAACCAAATGCAGTAATTTTGACATGTATGTATAGCTTAGATCTGGCGCTACATGTTGCAATTATCGGCGGCTTCTTAGAGTTAAAACTTGTGGAGAAAATTCAAACCTCGCAATGTTTATTTTCTTTCCGGCCAACATCTGTGTGCATATTACCTTCTATTTATTGCTCCATGCCTGTCAAATTCCCTAGGATATGACTTGCTTTACTCATTCATAATTGCATGAAATATCAACCAAATTCAGTAATTTTGACATGTATGGATAGCTTAGATCTGGCGCTACATGTTGCAATTATCGGCGGCTTCTTAGAGTTAAAACTTGTGGAGAAAATTCAAACCTCGCAATGTTTATTTTCTTCCCGGCCAACATATGTGTACATGTTACCGTCTATTTATTGCTCCATGCATGTCAAATTCCCTGGGGTATGGACTTGCTTTACTCATTCATAATTGCATGAACTATCAACCAAATTCAGTAATTTTGACATGTATGGATAGCTTAGATCTGGCGCTACATGTTGCAATTATCGGCGGCTTCTTAGAGTTAACACTTGTGGAGAAAATTCAAACCTCGCAATGTTTATTTTCTTCCCGGCCAACATATGTGTACATGTTACCGTCTATTTATTGCTCCATGCATGTCAAATTCCCTGGGGTATGGACTTGCTTTACTCATTCATAATTGCATGAAATATCAACCAAATTCAGTAATTTTGACATGTATGGATAGCTTAGATCTGGCGCTACATGTTGCAATTATCGGCGGCTTCTTAGAGTTAACACTTGTGGAGAAAATTCAAACCTCGCAATGTTTATTTTCTTCCCGGCCAACATCTGTGTACATATTACCGTCTATTTATTGCTCCATGCATGTCAAATTCCCTGGGGTATGGACTTGCTTTACTCATTCATAATTGCATGAAATATCAACCAAATGCAGTAATTTTGACATGTATGTATAGCTTAGATCTGGCGCTACATGTTGCAATTATCGGCGGCTTCTTAGAGTTAAAACTTGTGGAGAAAATTCAAACCTCGCAATGTTTATTTTCTTCCCGGCCAACATATGTGTACATGTTACCGTCTATTTATTGCTCCATGCCTGTCAAATTCCCTAGGGTATGACTTGCTTTACTCATTCATAATTGCATGAAATATCAACCAAATTCAGTAATTTTGACATGTATGGATAGCTTAGATCTGGCGCTACATGTTGCAATTATCGGCGGCTTCTTAGAGTTAACACTTGTGGAGAAAATTCAAACCTCGCAATGTTTATTTTCTTTCCGGCCAACATATGTGTCCATATTACCTTCTATTTATTGCTCCATGCCTGTCAAATTCCCTAGGGTATGACTTGCTTTACTCATTCATAATTGCATGAAATATCAACCAAATTCAGTAATTTTGACATGTATGGATAGCTTAGATCTGGCGCTACATGTTGCAATTATCGGCGGCTTTTTAGAGTTAAAACTTGTGGAGAAAATTCAAACCTCGCAATGTTTATTTTCTTCCCGGCCAACATATGTGTACATGTTACCGTCTATTTATTGCTCCATGCATGTCAAATTCCCTGGGGTATGGACTTGCTTTACTCATTCATAATTGCATGAAATATCAACCAAATTCAGTAATTTTGACATGTATGGATAGCTTAGATCTGGCGCTACATGTTGCAATTATCGGCGGCTTCTTAGAGTTAACACTTGTGGAGAAAATTCAAACCTCGCAATGTTTATTTTCTTCCCGGCCAACATCTGTGTACATATTACCGTCTATTTATTGCTCCATGCATGTCAAATTCCCTGGGGTATGGACTTGCTTTACTCATTCATAATTGCATGAAATATCAACCAAATGCAGTAATTTTGACATGTATGTATAGCTTAGATCTGGCGCTACATGTTGCAATTATCGGCGGCTTCTTAGAGTTAAAACTTGTGGAGAAAATTCAAACCTCGCAATGTTTATTTTCTTTCCGGCCAACATCTGTGTACATATTACCGTCTATTTATTGCTCCATGCATGTCAAATTCCCTGGGGTATGGACTTGCTTTACTCATTCATAATTGCATGAAATATCAACCAAATTCAGTAATTTTGACATGTATGGATAGCTTAGATCTGGCGCTACATGTTGCAATTATCGGCGGCTTCTTAGAGTTAAAACTTGTGGAGAGAATTCAAACCTCGCAATGTTTATTTTCTTTCCGGCCAACATCTGTGTGCATATTACCTTCTATGTATTGCTCCATGCCTGTCAAATTCCCTAGGGTATGACTTGCTTTACTCATTCATAATTGCATGAAATATCAACCAAATTCAGTAATTTTGACATGTATGGATAGCTTAGATCTGGCGCTACATGTTGCAATTATCGGCGGCTTCTTAGAGTTAACACTTGTGGAGAAAATTCAAACCTCGCAATGTTTATTTTCTTTCCGGCCAACATATGTGTGCATATTACCTTCTATTTATTGCTCCATGCCTGTCAAATTCCCTAGGGTATGACTTGCTTTACTCATTCATAATTGCATGAAATATCAACCAAATTCAGTAATTTTGACATGTATGGATAGCTTAGATCTGGCGCTACATGTTGCAATTATCGGCGGCTTTTTAGAGTTAAAACTTGTGGAGAAAATTCAAACCTCGCAATGTTTATTTTCTTTCCGGCCAACATATGTGTACATGTTACCGTCTATTTATTGCTCCATGCATGTCAAATTCCCTGGGGTATGGACTTGCTTTACTCATTCATAATTGCATGAAATATCAACCAAATTCAGTAATTTTGACATGTATGGATAGCTTAGATCTGGCGCTACATGTTGCAATTATCGGCGGCTTCTTAGAGTTAAAACTTGTGGAGAAAATTCAAACCTCGCAATGTTTATTTTCTTCCCGGCCAACATATGTGTACATGTTACCGTCTATTTATTGCTCCATGCATGTCAAATTCCCTGGGGTATGGACTTGCTTTACTCATTCATAATTGCATGAAATATCAACCAAATTCAGTAATTTTGACATGTATGGATAGCTTAGATCTGGTGCTACATGTTGCAATTATCGGCGGCTTCTTAGAGTTAAAACTTGTGGAGAAAATTCAAACCTCGCAATGTTTATTTTCTTTCCGGCCAACATCTGTGTGCATATTACCTTCTATTTATTGCTCCATGCCTGTCAAATTCCCTAGGGTATGACTTGCTTTACTCATTCATAATTGCATGAAATATCAACCAAATTCAGTAATTTTGACATGTATGGATAGCTTAGATCTGGCGCTACATGTTGCAATTATCGGCGGCTTCTTAGAGTTAACACTTGTGGAGAAAATTCAAACCTCGCAATGTTTATTTTCTTCCCTGCCAACATCTGTGTACATATTACCGTCTATTTATTGCTCCATGCATGTCAAATTCCCTGGGGTATGGACTTGCTTTACTCATTCATAATTGCATGAAATATCAACCAAATGCAGTAATTTTGACATGTATGTATAGCTTAGATCTGGCGCTACATGTTGCAATTATCGGCGGCTTCTTAGAGTTAAAACTTGTGGAGAAAATTCAAACCTCGCAATGTTTATTTTCTTTCCGGCCAACATCTGTGTACATATTACCGTCTATTTATTGCTCCATGCATGTCAAATTCCCTGGGGTATGGACTTGCTTTACTCATTCATAATTGCATGAAATATCAACCAAATTCAGTAATTTTGACATGTATGGATAGCTTAGCTCTGGCGCTACATGTTGCAATTATCGGCGGCTTCTTAGAGTTAACACTTGTGGAGAAAATTCAAACCTCGCAATGTTTATTTTCTTCCCGGCCAACATCTGTGTACATATTACCGTCTATTTATTGCTCCATGCATGTCAAATTCCCTGGGGTATGGACTTGCTTTACTCATTCATAATTGCATGAAATATCAACCAAATGCAGTAATGTTGACATGTATGTATAGCTTAGATCTGGCGCTACATGTTGCAATTATCGGCGGCTTCTTAGAGTTAAAACTTGTGGAGAAAATTCAAACCTCGCAATGTTTATTTTCTTCCCGGCCAACATCTGTGTACATATTACCGTCTATTTATTGCTCCATGCATGTCAAATTCCCTGGGGTATGGACTTGCTTTACTCATTCATAATTGCATGAAATATCAACCAAATTCAGTAATTTTGACATGTATGGATAGCTTAGATCTGGCGCTACATGTTGCAATTATCGGCGGCTTCTTAGAGTTAAAACTTGTGGAGAAAATTCAAACCTCGCAATGTTTATTTTCTTTCCGGCCAACATCTGTGTACATGTTACCGTCTATTTATTGCTCCATGCATGTCAAATTCCCTGGGGTATGGACTTGCTTTACTCATTCATAATTGCATGAAATATCAACCAAATTCAGTAATGTTGACATGTATGGATAGCTTAGATCTGGCGCTACATGTTGCAATTATCGGCGGCTTCTTAGAGTTAACACTTGTGGAGAAAATTCAAACCTCGCAATGTTTATTTTCTTCCCGGCCACAATCTGTGTGCAGATTACCGTCTATTTATTGCTCCATGCCTGTCAAATTCCCTGGGGTATGGACTTGCTCTACTCATTCATAATTGCATGAAATATCAACCAAATTCAGTAATTTTGACATGTATGGATAGCTTAGATCTGGCGCTACATGTTGCAATTATCGGCGGCTTCTTAGAGTTAAAACTTGTGGAGAAAATTCAAACCTCGCAATGTTTATTTTCTTCCCGGCCAACATATGTGTACATGTTACCATCTATTTATTGCTCCATGCATGTCAA
Organism: Hippasteria phrygiana; assembly: GCA_037893225.1. NCBI lineage: Eukaryota > Metazoa > Echinodermata > Asteroidea > Valvatida > Goniasteridae > Hippasteria > Hippasteria phrygiana. The sequence continues at coordinate 114,829 of JAZGUH010001209.1, forward strand.
ATTCCCTGGGGTATGGACTTGCTTTACTCATTCATAATTGCATGAAATATCAACCAAATTCAGTAATTTTGACATGTATGGATAGCTTAGATCTGGCGCTACATGTTGCAATTATCGGCGGCTTCTTAGAGTTAAAACTTGTGGAGAACATTCAAACCTCGCAATGTTTATTTTCTTTCCGGCCAACATCTGTGTACATGTTACCGTCTATTTATTGCTCCATGCATGTCAAATTCCCTGGGGTATGGACTTGCTTTACTCATTCATAATTGCATGAAATATCAACCAAATGCAGTAATTTTGACATGTATGTATAGCTTAGATCTGGCGCTACATGTTGCAATTATCGGCGGCTTCTTAGAGTTAAAACTTGTGGAGAAAATTCAAACCTCGCAATGTTTATTTTCTTTCCGGCCAACATCTGTGTACATATTACCGTCTATTTATTGCTCCATGCATGTCAAATTCCCTGGGGTATGGACTTGCTTTACTCATTCATAATTGCATGAAATATCAACCAAATTCAGTAATTTTGACATGTATGGATAGCTTAGATCTGGCGCTACATGTTGCAATTATCGGCGGCTTCTTAGAGTTAAAACTTGTGGAGAGAATTCAAACCTCGCAATGTTTATTTTCTTTCCGGCCAACATATGTGTGCATATTACCTTCTATTTATTGCTCCATGCCTGTCAAATTCCCTAGGGTATGACTTGCTTTACTCATTCATAATTGCATGAAATATCAACCAAATTCAGTAATTTTGACATGTATGGATAGCTTAGATCTGGCGCTACATGTTGCAATTATCGGCGGCTTCTTAGAGTTAAAACTTGTGGAGAAAATTCAAACCTCGCAATGTTTATTTTCTTCCCGGCCAACATATGTGTACATGTTACCGTCTATTTATTGCTCCATGCATGTCAAATTCCCTGGGGTATGGACTTGCTTTACTCATTCATAATTGCATGAAATATCAACCAAATTCAGTAATTTTGACATGTATGGATAGCTTAGATCTGGTGCTACATGTTGCAATTATCGGCGGCTTCTTAGAGTTAAAACTTGTGGAGAAAATTCAAACCTCGCAATGTTTATTTTCTTTCCGGCCAACATCTGTGTGCATATAACCTTCTATTTATTGCTCCATGCCTGTCAAATTCCCTAGGGTATGACTTGCTTTACTCATTCATAATTGCATGAAATATCAACCAAATTCAGTAATTTTGACATGTATGGATAGCTTAGATCTGGCGCTACATGTTGCAATTATCGGCGGCTTCTTAGAGTTAACACTTGTGGAGAAAATTCAAACCTCGCAATGTTTATTTTCTTCCCGGCCAACATCTGTGTACATATTACCGTCTATTTATTGCTCCATGCATGTCAAATTCCCTGGGGTATGGACTTGCTTTACTCATTCATAATTGCATGAAATATCAACCAAATTCAGTAATTTTGACATGTATGGATAGCTTAGATCTGGTGCTACATGTTGCAATTATCGGCGGCTTCTTAGAGTTAAAACTTGTGGAGAAAATTCAAACCTCGCAATGTTTATTTTCTTCCCGGCCAACATATGTGTACATGTTACCGTCTATTTATTGCTCCATGCATGTCAAATTCCCTGGGGTATGGACTTGCTTTACTCATTCATAATTGCATGAAATATCAACCAAATTCAGTAATTTTGACATGTATGGATAGCTTAGATCTGGCGCTACATGTTGCAATTATCGGCGGCTTCTTAGAGTTAACACTTGTGGAGAAAATTCAAACCTCGCAATGTTTATTTTCTTCCCGGCCAACATCTGTGTACATATTACCGTCTATTTATTGCTCCATGCATGTCAAATTCCCTTGGGTATGGACTTGCTTTACTCATTCATAATTGCATGAAATATCAACCAAATGCAGTAATTTTGACATGTATGTATAGCTTAGATCTGGCGCTACATGTTGCAATTATCGGCGGCTTCTTAGAGTTAAAACTTGTGGAGAAAATTCAAACCTCGCAATGTTTATTTTCTTCCCGGCCAACATATGTGTACATGTTACCGTCTATTTATTGCTCCATGCATGTCAAATTCCCTGGGGTATGGACTTGCTTTACTCATTCATAATTGCATGAAATATCAACCAAATTCAGTAATTTTGACATGTATGGATAGCTTAGATCTGGTGCTACATGTTGCAATTATCGGCGGCTTCTTAGAGTTAAAACTTGTGGAGAAAATTCAAACCTCGCAATGTTTATTTTCTTTCCGGCCAACATCTGTGTGCATATTACCTTCTATTTATTGCTCCATGCCTGTCAAATTCCCTAGGGTATGACTTGCTTTACTCATTCATAATTGCATGAAATATCAACCAAATTCAGTAATTTTGACATGTATGGATAGCTTAGATCTGGCGCTACATGTTGCAATTATCGGCGGCTTCTTAGAGTTAACACTTGTGGAGAAAATTCAAACCTCGCAATGTTTATTTTCTTCCCGGCCAACATCTGTGTACATATTACCGTCTATTTATTGCTCCATGCATGTCAAATTCCCTGGGGTATGGACTTGCTTTACTCATTCATAATTGCATGAAATATCAACCAAATGCAGTAATTTTGACATGTATGTATAGCTTAGATCTGGCGCTACATGTTGCAATTATCGGCGGCTTCTTAGAGTTAAAACTTGTGGAGAAAATTCAAACCTCGCAATGTTTATTTTCTTTCCGGCCAACATCTGTGTACATATTACCGTCTATTTATTGCTCCATGCATGTCAAATTCCCTGGGGTATGGACTTGCTTTACTCATTCATAATTGCATGAAATATCAACCAAATTCAGTAATTTTGACATGTATGGATAGCTTAGATCTGGCGCTACATGTTGCAATTATCGGCGGCTTCTTAGAGTTAAAACTTGTGGAGAGAATTCAAACCTCGCAATGTTTATTTTCTTTCCGGCCAACATCTGTGTGCATATTACCTTCTATGTATTGCTCCATGCCTGTCAAATTCCCTAGGGTATGACTTGCTTTACTCATTCATAATTGCATGAAATATCAACCAAATTCAGTAATTTTGACATGTATGGATAGCTTAGATCTGGCGCTACATGTTGCAATTATCGGCGGCTTCTTAGAGTTAACACTTGTGGAGAAAATTCAAACCTCGCAATGTTTATTTTCTTCCCGGCCAACATATGTGTGCATATTACCTTCTATTTATTGCTCCATGCCTGTCAAATTCCCTAGGGTATGACTTGCTTTACTCATTCATAATTGCATGAAATATCAACCAAATTCAGTAATTTTGACATGTATGGATAGCTTAGATCTGGCGCTACATGTTGCAATTATCGGCGGCTTCTTAGAGTTAAAACTTGTGGAGAAAATTCAAACCTCGCAATGTTTATTTTCTTCCCGGCCAACATCTGTGTACATATTACCGTCTATTTATTGCTCCATGCATGTCAAATTCCCTGGGGTATGGACTTGCTTTACTCATTCATAATTGCATGAAATATCAACCAAATGCAGTAATTTTGACATGTATGTATAGCTTAGATCTGGCGCTACATGTTGCAATTATCGGCGGCTTCTTAGAGTTAAAACTTGTGGAGAAAATTCAAACCTCGCAATGTTTATTTTCTTTCCGGCCAACATATGTGTGCATATTACCTTCTATTTATTGCTCCATGCCTGTCAAATTCCCTAGGGTATGACTTGCTTTACTCATTCATAATTGCATGAAATATCAACCAAATTAAGTAATTTTGACATGTATGGATAGCTTAGATCTGGCGCTACATGTTGCAATTATCGGCGGCTTCTTAGAGTTAAAACTTGTGGAGAAAATTCAAACCTCGCAATGTTTATTTTCTTTCCGGCCAACATCTGTGTGCATATTACCTTCTATTTATTGCTCCATGCCTGTCAAATTCCCTAGGGTATGACTTGCTTTACTCATTCATAATTGCATGAAATATCAACCAAATTCAGTATTTTTGACATGTATGGATAGCTTAGATCTGGCGCTACATGTTGCAATTATCGGCGGCTTCTTAGAGTTAACACTTGTGGAGAAAATTCAAACCTCGCAATGTTTATTTTCTTCCCGGCCAACATCTGTGTACATATTACCGTCTATTTATTGCTCCATGCATGTCAAATTCCCTGGGGTATGGACTTGCTTTACTCATTCATAATTGCATGAAATATCAACCAAATTCAGTAATTTTGACATGTATGGATAGCTTAGATCTGGCGCTACATGTTGCAATTATCGGCGGCTTTTTAGAGTTAAAACTTGTGGAGAAAATTCAAACCTCGCAATGTTTATTTTCTTCCCGGCCAACATATGTGTACATGTTACCGTCTATTTATTGCTCCATGCATGTCAAATTCCCTGGGGTATGGACTTGCTTTACTCATTCATAATTGCATGAAATATCAACCAAATTCAGTAATTTTGACATGTATGGATAGCTTAGATCTGGCGCTACATGTTGCAATTATCGGCGGCTTCTTAGAGTTAACACTTGTGGAGAAAATTCAAACCTCGCAATGTTTATTTTCTTCCCGGCCAACATCTGTGTACATATTACCGTCTATTTATTGCTCCATGCATGTCAAATTCCCTGGGGTATGGACTTGCTTTACTCATTCATAATTGCATGAAATATCAACCAAATGCAGTAATTGTGACATGTATGTATAGCTTAGATCTGGCGCTACATGTTACAATTATCGGCGGCTTCTTAGAGTTAAAACTTGTGGAGAAAATTCAAACCTCGCAATGTTTATTTTCTTTCCGGCCAACATATGTGTGCATATTACCTTCTATTTATTGCTCCATGCCTGTCAAATTCCCTAGGGTATGACTTGCTTTACTCATTCATAATTGCATGAAATATCAACCAAATTCAGTAATTTTGACATGTATGGATAGCTTAGATCTGGCGCTACATGTTGCAATTATCGGCGGCTTTTTAGAGTTAAAACTTGTGGAGAAAATTCAAACCTCGCAATGTTTATTTTCTTCCCGGCCAACATCTGTGTACATATTACCGTCTATTTATTGCTCCATGCATGTCAAATTCCCTGGGGTATGGACTTGCTTTACTCATTCATAATTGCATGAAATATCAACCAAATGCAGTAATTTTGACATGTATGTATAGCTTAGATCTGGCGCTACATGTTGCAATTATCGGCGGCTTCTTAGAGTTAAAACTTGTGGAGAAAATTCAAACCTCGCAATGTTTATTTTCTTTCCGGCCAACATATGTGTGCATATTACCTTCTATTTATTGCTCCATGCATGTCAAATTCCCTGGGGTATGGACTTGCTTTACTCATTCATAATTGCATGAAATATCAACCAAATTCAGTAATTTTGACATGTATGGATAGCTTAGATCTGGCGCTACATGTTGCAATTATCGGCGGCTTCTTAGAGTTAACACTTGTGGAGAAAATTCAAACCTCGCAATGTTTATTTTCTTCCCGGCCAACATCTGTGTACAATTACCGTCTATTTATTGCTCCATGCATGTCAAATTCCCTGGGGTATGGACTTGCTTTACTCATTCATAATTGCATGAAATATCAACCAAATGCAGTAATTTTGACATGTATGTATAGCTTAGATCTGGCGCTACATGTTGCAATTATCGGCGGCTTCTTAGAGTTAAAACTTGTGGAGAAAATTCAAACCTCGCAATGTTTATTTTCTTTCCGGCCAACATATGTGTGCATATTACCTTCTATTTATTGCTCCATGCCTGTCAAAATTCCCTAGGGTATGACTTGCTTTACTCATTCATAATTGCATGAAATATCAACCAAATTCAGTAATTTTGACATGTATGGATAGCTTAGATCTGGCGCTACATGTTGCAATTATCGGCGGCTTTTTAGAGTTAAAACTTGTGGAGAAAATTCAAACCTCGCAATGTTTATTTTCTTCCCGGCCAACATATGTGTACATGTTACCGTCTATTTATTGCTCCATGCATGTCAAATTCCCTGGGGTATGGACTTGCTTTACTCATTCATAATTGCATGAAATATCAACCAAATTCAGTAATTTTGACATGTATGGATAGCTTAGATCTGGCGCTACATGTTGCAATTATCGGCGGCTTCTTAGAGTTAACACTTGTGGAGAAAATTCAAACCTCGCAATGTTTATTTTCTTCCCGGCCAACATCTGTATACATATTACCGTCTATTTATTGCTCCATGCATGTCAAATTCCCTGGGGTATGGACTTGCTTTACTCATTCATAATTGCATGAAATATCAACCAAATGCAGTAATTTTGACATGTATGTATAGCTTAGATCTGGCGCTACATGTTGCAATTATCGGCGGCTTCTTAGAGTTAAAACTTGTGGAGAAAATTCAAACCTCGCAATGTTTATTTTCTTTCCGGCCAACATATGTGTGCATATTACCTTCTATTTATTGCTCCATGCCTGTCAAATTCCCTAGGGTATGACTTGCTTTACTCATTCATAATTGCATGAAATATCAACCAAATTAAGTAATTTTGACATGTATGGATAGCTTAGATCTGGCGCTACATGTTGCAATTATCGGCGGCTTCTTAGAGTTAAAACTTGTGGAGAAAATTCAAACCTCGCAATGTTTATTTTCTTTCCGGCCAACATCTGTGTGCATATTACCTTCTATTTATTGCTCCATGCCTGTCAAATTCCCTAGGGTATGACTTGCTTTACTCATTCATAATTGCATGAAATATCAACCAAATTCAGTATTGTTGACATGTATGGATAGCTTAGATCTGGCGCTACATGTTGCAATTATCGGCGGCTTCTTAGAGTTAAAACTTGTGGAGAAAATTCAAACCTCGCAATGTTTATTTTCTTCCCGGCCAACATCTGTGTACATATTACCGTCTATTTATTGCTCCATGCATGTCAAATTCCCTGGGGTATGGACTTGCTTTACTCATTCATAATTGCATGAAATATCAACCAAATTCAGTAATTTTGACATGTATAGATAGCTTAGATCTGGCGCTACATGTTGCAATTATCGGCGGCTTTTTAGAGTTAAAACCTGTGGAGAAAATTCAAACCTCGCAATGTTTATTTTCTTCCCGGCCAACATATGTGTACATGTTACCGTCTATTTATTGCTCCATGCATGTCAAATTCCCTGGGGTATGGACTTGCTTTACTCATTCATAATTGCATGAAATATCAACCAAATTCAGTA